>JALHCA010000387.1:0-12493 GCA_024340505.1 Tolypocladium nubicola
CCCCCCCCCCTCTGCAGGCCAAGGCCGCGAGATGCCCCGGAACCGTCTGCAGAAGCGAGGATTTGCCATTCTCCAGGACGCTGCGCTCGGTACACACTGCCCTCCTCCCCCCACACCCCTGACGTACAGTACGCACTTGCGAGCATCCACGGCCCGCCGATCATCCGCGTGCCCACCAGGCTCAGCTCTCCTCGCCCGGCTGCGAAGAGGCAGACTGCCCATTGTTTCTTTCCTGACTGAGCGTCGCCTTGCTGACTGGAACACCTTGGCGCAGCCGCGAGACTGGCCAGCGACGAGCCCGAGCTAGATGCTTCGCCGGCGAGGAAGCTGACTCCCACCACGACCGGCGCAACCAACAGCATGCAGGGGCGTGGAAACGCCGCGAAGCACGCCCTGGCAAGGACCGCCACGATACGCAGCGTCTCGAGCTTCGAGGGCTCTGAGTCGAGCCCCGAGAGCAGGCGGAGCGCCTTCGCGAGCAGCGTCAACAGCGCCGCCAGCGGCTCGTCCGCCATGGGAGGCAGCCAGTACGAGAAGACGCCGCCCGCCATCAGGTTAAGGAGCGAGACGAGCAGTGACACGCCGGTCAGGTGGAACACAAACGGAGTCCGGGCCGCGGAGCAGACGCCCGTACACGATCCATCCGTCCTCTCCGACGGCACCGAACCAGACAGCAGCCAGTGGGACTCGACGATTGGAAAAGCCGGGCTTGGGAAGACGGGCCGCGTCATCAACAAGCTGGTCAGCGACAATGACGCCCTGAAGCGAGAGATTCAGATCGAGCGCCTGCGCGCCGAGGAGGCGAAGCAGGCGGCCAAGCTTCTCGAGGACAAAATGGAGCGCATGATGAGCGACTACGAGGGCCGGCTGCTCGAAGCCAATGTCACCAAGACCTTGCTGGCGAGAAAGGAGCGCCAGGTAGAGACCCTAACCGCGACCGTCGACGCGGAGAAGAAGAAGGCGGCGGCGGCCCTGGCGCGAGAAAAGAGCTGGCAAAACGAGCTGGACAAGGTGAGGACCGAGTCGGCGGTCCAGGTGGAAGAGGCGACGAGCTATGCGCAGTTGCTGGAAGGCCGGTACAATGCCATCTCCTCGCACTGGCGAGACCAGGGCGACGAGGTCAAGCGGGCCGTCACCAAGATGAAAGGCGACATCACCAGCATCGTCGAGGAGCGAAGATCAGACGACGACAAGATTCAGACTCTGCGGGACCTCTGCGAGCAGCAGGACAGCAACATCAAAGAGCTCAGACGCGAGAAGGACGACATTTCCCGACTGTTTGACGAGTACAAGAAGACGCAGGACGACGACCTCCGAGACATCAAGGCTGACGCGAGGAGGAGAGAGGAGGAGCAAGAGAGGTTGCTCGAGGAGTCGAGAGAGGCGTTGGCGAAGCTCAAATGGGCCTTGAATGTCAAAAAACACGTCAAGGATGCCCAATAGCTGGCCTGGCTTCCACTGCCACACGACTCGGATTCCAAGCTTGATTTAGCGTCACCCCTCCCTTTTGCAGCACGACGGCCTGCTCATAGCTCTGTCGACTACCCCGAGGACCTGTACATACACCGATCGAGCCTCGCCGACTGCGTAGCAAGCACGCACTTTGCATGGTGATACCACTCGCCCTTCTATATTCCCTTGCGCTTTTCTCACTCCGATTCTCAATCACAAGATAGACGGACATTTAGCCGGGCCCATGGACAGGATACGCCGCCCCTTGCTCCGCCGTCGGCAAACAGGGGCAGCATGTTGAGGCGCTTGGGGCGTTTGCTTGACGCTTTTTTTTAATTTTTTTTTAAATGAGATATCTCTGGCCGCGGTTGGCCTTCTTCTTTAGATACTGCTGCTCCGCCTGCAGCTTTTTCAGGGGGAAAACAAGGAGGGATGGCATGCGGTGGGACACAAGGAACCAGGTGTGATGGTATATGTACTGTTTACTTTCTGAACTATCCTTGGGACATGCCGGACATCCCAGCTGGTTATGAATACAAAATGTGTGCTTGAAGATCGAGTCTTGCAGGCAGTGGACTTTGACATGACGAACAGGGCTGGCTATCTTGAAGTATTGCGGGACGTGGTCGACAATGGCAATAAAGGCATTGCCCACGGCGTGACCGAGGACTTGTCATAGGAAAGACGCCTCAATGTTTCAAGGTCGCCTTGATTCGCAATCTAGGGGCATTGACATGCTGGATGAGCCTGGGGGAAGGCTTGCGGCAAACAGACTGCCTCATTCACCAACGAGCTGAGCGCACTTGCGTTTGCAACCAGCAAATATCGCTCGGCTCGAGTGAATGCCTCGGAAAAGAGTCCCAGTTAGTCGCAGCTGCCTGCTCAGGGACAATAAGTATTGGAACCTAAGAACTGTGCAAGCACGTGGGTCGCGTTTGCAGTTTGTTCCCGTGGCTACCTTACCTACCTACGCCGACGCCCACAAATTGCTCTCTTCCTTTTTAAACCGCCCTGAGGCTCTACCATCCCCTCTTCTTCTCCTGAGCAAATCTCTCTTGTGTAGCATTTGTTGCAGCCATACACGGAGATATCCAAAGCACCGATAACCACCCACATTGAGCAACAGCTACTCATGCCAGCCGCCCGAGTGCACAAAAGAAACTCCGCGGCACGCGATGGCTTTGCCCCGCGGCTTTGCCGAGTTCTACGTCT
Source organism: Tolypocladium nubicola (assembly GCA_024340505.1). NCBI lineage: Eukaryota > Fungi > Ascomycota > Sordariomycetes > Hypocreales > Ophiocordycipitaceae > Tolypocladium > Tolypocladium nubicola. Next base: position 2,665 of record JALHCA010000387.1, read on the forward strand.
CGTGCAACCCGCCGTTGCTGCCTAGGGGTGTGGACTTTGTCGTTCGATCCACCGCAGAGGCCTTTACTCATGTGAGAAGTTCTATCGAAAGCTGCCGATAGCGTTCAACTAACACAGCGCACAGGATGAAGTGATTGAGCTTCTGTACGAGCCCGACATTCCTTGGTTCAAGGCGATAACGGACCGAGTGCACCAGCAGCCCGTCACAGAGTTTATTCAGCGTCTCCTCACCGACATTGTGCAGACGGACAACGACTCGCTTGGCACAGATCGATCGAATCGAGTCAGTAACCGCGGCTTCGATGCTCCTGTCGATGTGAAGATCGTGGGAAGCGACTCGAGAGTCTTGCCATGGTCCCGCCTCAAGAATGAGGCAGACACAGACGACGGTCGGTTCGATGCCCACCGGTTCCCCTGCAACATGCATGATGTGAAGTATCGAGCTGTCTGGCGGGGACTCGAGTCGATGGACGGTTGGACGGTCGATCATTTCTTCAAACTTCTTGAATCTGAGTGGAAGCATGCTGGCGCCCCGACTTGCATCACTGAGCTCGAGGAGCTGGTCCCGTGCCAAATCTCCCACAATTTGGCGGCGAATTTGGTTTATGTTGGATCCAATCTTCACCTTGGAGTCGTGAAAAAGGCGCTGAAAACTTTGGATGCCTTCCTTCGCATTGCTGTACGTCGTCGTTGATAAACGGGAGTTGCAATTAGCCACCGCAAGTACTGACGATTGTTGCTAGGTTTATGGGCATAAACGTCGAGAGCACCTCATCTTGACAGAGGGTCCCGGGCCGTTCCGAATTGTTTACAAGTGGCTTTCGCACGTCGGACAAGACAAAACCACTTATATTCACGGGAACAAGGACCGCATCAGTGATGAGTACGGCCGTCTTCGAACGGCGGTAACTCTGAGAGCAGACGACACCAGGTATCCCTTCAAGGGTGGGCTGAAGCCTGGTATAGCCAAGGTATTCGCCCCCTTTGATGGATACCAGTATCCCAAGAAGCAGCCCGCAGCAGTCCGTGATCTTTTCCAAAGGATCTTGGAAGCACAGAAGGTCGACATACGAGAGTCTCAAAGTCTTGACGATAACGGCCACAACAACGCCGAGGTGCCAGGCGAGGAACCACTGCCGCTTGCTTTTGAAAGCGTGGCCTCGTTAGACCTACAAAATCAGCCTCAAGATGCTTGCAATGACATCTACTCCGGCTCCCAGCCTGAGCAACTGGATACCCCCGTAGACACCGTTGCGGTTGCCGGACAGATGGCCAAGGCGACACCAGGGGACGCATTGGTACCAGTCGAGCCAGAAATCCACCATGCAGCCAAGAGCTTCGTGGAGACTTGGAGAGATGCCGTTGGACGCTCAGCGCCGGAAGGTCTCGGTGAACCATGGCACCCGACTGGTCCTCAACGAAGTCTGTTCTTCTTCGAGGAGCCGGATCAGAAGACAATCGGGGGCGAACTTGGGGGTGAAAGTGAACTCCTAGCAGCCGTTTTCCGAGGAATCGGCATGAGCTCGGCAAGCGATACCCAGCTACCGAGCGAATGGATGGATCGATTCAACCGCTCCGATGACTTGATATGCCTGGACCATGAACCGAAAGCCGCAACGCTGGGCCATTCGTCCGCAGAAATACAGGAGCAGGATTTGTTGGACGGCAACATTGCTCCCGGGCAGCAGCCTCAGCAGCCAGCCATTTCGCCTCAAAGAGCTAACGATGGCTTGGGCTACTTGCTGGACCACGTTGCGACTCAGAAGCAGAACCCCAGTCTTCTCGATACGGATAATACACCGATGCTGCCGACGGTACCAAGCACCATGACCAAAGCCAATTGTGCAGTCCAAGGTGTTTCCGCTGGCGACGAGTCCAACGATCCCGGCGAGAACCTCGTTGACTTTGGAGTACGCCCGGAAGATCCGAAAGACTGCCATCAGACCATGAATCAGCGCGCAGGGTTCGACGAAAGTCACCATACCAAGACCAGTCCAACACCGGAGATCCAGAATATATCTGCGGACGTGTTGGATTTCGTGGCTCAGCGTGCGAATGCGGCAGCCGGGATTTTAGCTGCCTTTGACCACCATGAGCAGCAATCGGTGAAGAAGACCTTGGTGCACAAGGCAGCAATTTCATCTACAAAGGCAGAGTCAAGTTCTGCGAGGGATTCGGAGTCGCCATCATATAGCGGTGCTGTCAAGGCTTCTCATCAAAAGCCTTTGACACAGAGTAGTCATGCACAGGAGTCATCCTCGATCCCCTCCCCGAAAGTAACCACTGCTGGAAAGTCTGCCGCTCAAGGGTCTTTGGACCGAAGTCCAAGGGAAGCGCCCGCGACAAAGAGCCACCTGTTGATGCTGACGGAAACCCGAGTCAAAGATTTGGCCAGTGTCCTGCAGCTGATGCCAGGCAACATCTCAATCAACCTGAACTTTGGTCGTTTCTACCTGAAGGATCTAAGCCACTCACAAGTCGACGTTGGTGCAGGGCCGTACTGGAAGGTTGCCGACATGGTGGAGAGTCTCAACGCGAATGAATTGCCTCCGCAATGTCTCGGCTTTACGACCATACTCTCGACTTGTGGATCAGATGTGGACGATTTGGTTCAGATTCGGCCATCAGAAGAGAAGTGGTCTCTGCGCAACACTCGGGTGTTGTACGAGTTCACCTGCTCTATCCAGGGGGAAGACGACTTCGTGGTGGAGGTTGACTCGCAAACATTCGAGTATGACTGCCGAGGACTGAAGGAAGATCTCGGTTGCCTCTATCTCCACTGTGTGCAAAGCGCATGGGATATGCAGGTCGGCGTCTCACGATCCACCTGCCTTGCGAAGTCGCCGGCACACATGGCCATTGGACAGGCATTGGTTGCTTCTATTTGTGTGGGGTAAGTATGGTATCAAGCTTCATTCGCAGCAGAGCTGATGGACTAATCAAGTTTTGCGTCTCTAAGGGTCAATGAAAAGGGCGAGGTCGTGGTTGAGACGACATCGGATGAACGGCTCAGGGCAACAATCGACAGCGTCAGCATACGCCACGTTGCCCAATACCGCCACAAAAAGACAGGTGGCAGCATGATGTCTCTCACCATGGTCAAGCGGCTGGTTCCCGCAGAGAGACAGGAAAAGAGGATGAAGTGGTCTGTGACCAGGCAACATACCAAGGGCGCTCCCTACCTCTTTTACGAAGCCTCTATCTCTTCGGTGCGTGCGGAAGAATTGTTTGCGGAGAACCGAGCCATGAGACTGGGCGAAGAGGCGACTTGGGATTGCGACAGGCTCGAAAAGGAAGGCGTTTTCGAGGACATCTGCAGGCCGGCGTTTGGGATGGTTACTCGCATGAATCACATTGGGCTGCTGAATGACAACGGGTTGGGCATGAAGGGCATCGATCCCACCAATCAAGTATCAGCACAAGCAAACCTCGCAAGCGAGGAGGTCCTGCGAGGTGGCAGCATCCGATCCCGCCCTCCTGCATTACAAGGACGAGGGGAGGGGTCTCTGCGCGCGAGCGCACTCTTCCGCCTCGCACCATCTCACGAGGGCAAGGACTGCGGCGAGGGCAAGGACTGCGATGCGATGATGTTCGATATCACGGCGGCGTTGCTCGTCCTCGCGGCGGGCTTGGCGCTCTACCTTGTGCGGGTGAACTCTGTCATGCTCAGCACGCCGAGCGAGGTCGAGGCGCACGCGGGGAAGCCGCTGACGGCGGAGCGCATCCGGAGGGCGTTGGGCGAGGCCAAGGAGAAGGGGATAGACTGGTACGGCAACCTGCCGCGACGAAAGGAGAGGCGGTACATCATCGTGGGCGGCTCCGGTAGGCTCTCCTGCGTGCGAGGGAACACGGCGAACGGACGGACGGGGACTGATGACAGGTCACAGGTCTCGTGGGAGGGCAGCTCGCGTTGCATCTCCTGAGGATTGGTGTGCCGCCAAAGGCGATTCGACTGCTCGACATCCGGCTGCCCGTCCGTTCCGAGTTTTTGAGCGGCGCCGCGTCCGAGATAGCCCTGCTCGAGGTCGACATCACGTCCGAGCCGGCCACGGTGGCCGCATTCGCCGCCCCCTGGCACGAGTCGGTGTCGGGCCTCCCGCTCACCGTCTTCCACACGGCGGCCGTCATCCGGGCGTTTGAGCGGCACCCGATGCTGTACGAGCGGTGCTCGCGGCCCAACGTGCTCGGCACGGCCAACGTGCTGTCGGCGGCGCGCCGGGCCGGCTGCGGCGTCCTGGTGTACACGTCGAGCTGCCACGCGGGGGCGCGGCGCGGCGACTGGTTCTTCGCGCCGTGGACGGCGCGGCCGCGGAGCCCGGCGCAGTTCATCGGCGAGGACGACTTCTTCCGGCCGATGATGGCGGCGGGCGAGTTCGCGGGCAACTACGCGCGGTCCAAGGCCGAGGCGGAGCGGCTGGCGTGCGGGGCCGACGGCGAGCGGATGCGGACGGGGGCGATCCGGCCGGGCAACGCCGTGTACGGGCACAGGGACGACAACGTGGTCGGGTGGATGCTGCGGCTGCGGCACGTGCCGACCTTCTCGGGGCCGTGGGTGCAGAACTGGGCCAACGTGCGCAACGTGGCGCAGGCTCACCTGCTGCTCGAGGACGCGCTGCTGGGCGAGCACGCCGACAAGGTCGCGGGGCGGCCGTACATGGTCTCGGACGGGGGCGCGCCGCTGCGGTTCCGGGACGTGTACGACATCCTCGCCGCCGGGAGCGCGACGGGCTTCCGGGCGCACTACCCGCCGCCGGCGCTGCTGCTGCTGGCGGCGTACGGCGTCGAGGCGTACTGCCTGCTGCTGGCGCGGGCGCCGCCGCTGCGGCGGTTCCTGCGCGAGCCGGGGATGCCGTGGTGCCTGTTCCAGCCGGCGACGTTTTCGTCGGCGTGCTCGTCCATCACCGACGGCGCGGCGGCGCGGCGGACGCCGGCGGAGGGGGGCATCGGGTACCGGCCGTCGTGCACGACGCTCGAGGGCATGTGCGCGCAGGTGGCGGACTGGAACGCGTGGGCTGGGGAGCATGTTGGGTGAGCCCGCCGTCTATACGCAGCCAAGGCAGCATCTGGCGGCTTTGCGGCAGCGTTTGGTTTTGTACTCCGTGCTCCGTATCTGTATCGTCTTGGCACCGTGGGCCGTTGGAATGCGGATACCATCTCCAGTTCTCCACCGCGAGCCGTACCGGGCGGAGCGGGCGCTAACGGCGCAGGGCAGCCGACGCCCCGTACTCGTATCAGTGTCTGTGGTCCGTACTCGTAGACGTCCTCTGCCACGGACGGCAGAGGATGCACGAGATTGCGTGCGACGTCGGCAGTCGGCCACGGCGAATCATCGGCCAGCGTGGCGCGCACTCGTAGTCATCCGTCGCCAAATCCCCCACCCCCCTTTCCTCCGTCTGCAATCCCCGTGCAACCCAGCATCGCCCTCGGCGCCCCGAGAACCAGCGGCCGCGACAATGGGGCTCGGCATCCTCGAGCCCAGGTCTGGGGAACAGGTCCCGGGTGAGTCGAGCAAGCGGGTTCGCGCTCTGGCACCGAACCCCGCGCTGACGGCGGCCTCGCCGCTCCCCCAGGCACGACGCGCTACTTTGACGACCCGGAACGGCCGCAGGAGGCATCTGGCGATGACGCCGCGCTGAAGTGCGACGCGGGCGGCCGCGTGCCCATCATCCTCGTGCGTTCTGCCCGTCGACGATGCGCTGCGATGCCGTTGCGCGCTGACCCCGCCGTCTCCCCCAGATCCCCCAGCCGTCGGACGACCCCAACGACCCCCTCAACTGGCCGCTGTGGCGGCGCGACCTCATCACCTTCGGGCTCTGCCTCGCGGGCATCCTCGCCACGTCGCTCGGCTCCATCCTCGCGTCCAACACGCTCGTCGTCAGCATCCACTTCGTCGTGCCGCTGACGCAGACGGCCGTGCTCACGGGCTACTTCCTGCTCGGGGCCGGCGCCGCCGCCGTCTTCTTCGTGCCCTCGGCGCGCGTCTGGGGCAAGCGCCACCTCTTCCTGCTCGGCGTCGTCGTCGTCGTCGCGTCGAGCGCCTGGGCCGGCGCCGCGGGCTCCAGCTACGCCAGCATGGCGGCCGCGCGCGCCGTCCAGGGCGTGGGCGCCGCGCCCTTTGAGAGCCTGCTCAACGCCGCCGTCGGCGACCTGTACTTTGTCCACCAGCGGGGGCTGCGCATGGCCTTTACCAACCTGGCCGTCTTTGGCGGCGCCTTCTTCACGCCCATCGTCGTCGGCAAGGTCACCGAGTCGCTGGGCTGGGAGTGGACCTTCTTCCTCGTCTCCATCTTCATGGCCCTGACGCTGCCCCTCGTCTTCGCCTTCTGCCCGGAGACGGCCTATCGCCGGGAGTCGAGGCTCGACATCGACAGCGGCACCCCCGAGGAGGCCAAGCTGAACCCGGGCTCGGCCCCGGCCCCGGCTCCGGCCCCGGCCTCGGCCGACCCCCCCGCCCGCCCCTCTGGCTTCGTCTACTTCCCCGCCTCGTCGGCCATGCAGCCGATGGGCAACGCCGACACGCCCAGGAAGACGTTTGTCCAGTCGCTCTCGCTCTTCGACGGCAGGAAGACAGACGAGCGCTACTGGGTCCTCCTGCTGCGGCCGTTCCCGCTGCTCATGAACCCGGCCTTCGTCTGGGGCTGCCTGGTGCAGGGCGCCATGATCGGGTGGACCATCTTCATCGGCGTGCTCATCGCCATCGTCTTCATCGGCCCGCCGTACTTTTGGGGCGAGCTCAAGGCCGGGTACACGTACACGGCCCCCTTCGTCGGCGCCCTCTGCGGCTTCGCCGTCGCCGGCCTGCTCGCCGACAGCAGCGTGAGGCTCCTCACCCGCCTCAACAAGGGCATCTACGAGCCCGAGTTCCGCATCGTCCTCGTCGTCCCCATGCTCGTCACCGGCGGGGTCGGCCTCTACGGCTTCGGCATATCCGCCGAGGACATCATCTCCGGCAAGTACGAGTACATTGTCCCGCTGATTTTCTTCGGCTTCGAGGTGGCGGGCATGGTCATCGGCACCGTGGCCAGCTCGCTCTACATTGTCGACGCGTACCGTGAGTCCTCTGCGTTTCGTCTCCCCTTGGCCACCCGGCGGCTGACGCTCGTTGCGTAGGGAACATGGCCGTCGAGGGCTTCACCTTGATGATCATCTTCAAGAACATCTTTAGTTTCATCCTGACCTGGTACGCCTACGACTGGCTGGTCCAAGCCGGCATCCGCCAGGTGTTCCTCGTCATCTCGTCGATCCAGGTTGGCATCTGCTTGCTGAGCATCCCAATGTGTGAGTGTTTCGGCGCCTCCCCTCCGCCCGCGCCAGATGGCTGACCACGACGGCCTAGATATATACGGGAAGCGCATCAGGGCCTTCTTCCACCGCCACGACCCTTTTGCCATGACGGGGCTCCGATGAGCACTTTGGGGGAGGTACATGTGTGGCGGGTGTGGCCTTGCAGCATTTATTGCGTTTTCAACTATAACTAAAGCTGTCCGAAGAAGTGCTTGTATCTGGTGGAGGTAATGCGAGGAGGGTTCTGCTGCCTTTTGGCTCACGCGAGCAATGTCCGATGGCGCGGACGGAAACGGAGCAGGCGGGGTGTTCTGAGCCAAGGGTGCCCGCTAATCGTGTCACGTACTCTGATGGTGCAGACCGTCTGTTGCCTTTGATTCATGGCACGTCAGTCTCGCTGTCATCGAGTGGTATCTGAGTAATTAAATGACTGGTAAGTCCTTGTCCTGGGCAAGCATCTTCATATCAAGCCCATCCATATCCGTCTCACGTTTTGCGCTTTTCTCAATATCCCATGTCCTATTCCAACCATGCCTCTCTTGCTTCCCGTGCTCAGCAAGGCTATGACGACTTGGCGCCGGCCTCGCTCGTCTCGGCACCGCGGCGGGCTCCGGCCAGGGTCGACCTCTTGACCAGGCGCAGGCCGCCGAAGAGCATGACGGCGGCCTGGAGGCCGAAGACGACGACGAGGGTGACGAGGGCGCCGATGACGCCGGCGACGGGCCTGGAGACGCCGGAGCCGGAGCCGTCGGCGTTCTGGGGGGTCACGCCGCCGGGGCCGGAGCCGGTAGAGTTGCCGGCGCACTTGCCGTCGGTGTTGCCGCAGAGGGTGCACCAGTGCGCCGTGTCCGCGATGGCGAACTTGCCCATGCCGGCCTTGAAGTCGGCCCAGGAGAGCGTGTCCTTGCCCTGGCCGAAGAGCGGGAAGGCCTTGAGGCCCTTCTCGGCGGCGGTGCCGTTGGCGAAGAGGAAGCGCACGCCAATGTCGTCGGGCTTGGGCTTGGCGTCGGCGACTGAGGTGACAAGCTCAAAGGCCATGGACGAGGCGTAGTCGCAGATGCCGTAGAAGTCGGGGCTCGCGGCGGGCAGCTGGGCGAGGCCGAAGAAGGCCATGAAGGTGCCGTAGGCGCCGAACTGGGCGTTGAACCGGGGGGCCGAGGACTTGCCGTCGACGATGTCCTGCAGGGCGTCGACGACCTGGCCGGCGAGGACAGAGCCGGCGATAGCGCGGACGGGCTCGCTGGCGTTGTAGGCGAGGTTCCACTCGTGGACCGAGGCGAGATCGTAGAGGCGGGCGAGGGTCGGGCTGTCGAGGAGGCCGTCGGCGGGGATGGAGGCGTTGTGGATGGTGGCAACGTTTACAAGGTCGAAGACTACACGGCGACGTCAGCACACACACGACACACAACGCGCATGAGGCCAAAGGGGCAGCGCACTCGAATAGCCGTTCTTAAAGTTGGCGGCGTCGGCCCCGTAGGTGCCGTTGATGACGGGCAGCAGGCGGCGGTAAAAGTCCCGGGTGTCGTCGCTCGTCTTCCGGTAGTCGGCCGAGGTGAAGTAGCCGTTGGAGCTGACGACGGCGTTGCCGCAGCCGCTGCCGCCCTGCAGCCAGGCGTTGTCCTCGGACTTGGCGGCGCTGGCGGCGTCGGCGACAGCGTCGACGGGCACGTACTGGTAGCCGCCGAGGGGCGCCTCGACGCGGGAGCCGTTGGCGAGCGTCTCGGCGCCGCCGCCGCGCGTGGGCGGGTACAGGCCCTGGAGGAAGACGAGGGCCGAGCTCTCCAGCACGGCGTCCTTGGGGGCCATGACCTCGAGCTGCGAGAGCACGGCGGCGTCGGCGCTGAGCCCGGCGACGCGCGAGGCCGGCGGCGCGTCGGCGGCGACGTACCGCTGACGGTAGAAGGCCCCGGAGGCGTGCACCTGCGCGGCGCCGAGGGCCGTGAGGTTGACGGGCTTCCAGGCCTTGGCGGTGCGGTCGCCGTGCCGGTGGAAGAGGTAGACGCCGAGCACGCGCTCGCCGCTGTCGGCCGCCGCGACGAGGCTGGCGGCCGCCGAGAGGCCCGCGGCGAGGAGCAGCCCGGAGCGCATCGCGAGGTGGTGGTGGTGGTGGTGCGGGGGAGCAGTTGACTTTCTGTGCGTCTCGCTTTCGCTCGACCAGACGACGGAGCAGCACTACGACGAGAGGAGAAGGAGGAGAAAGAAGAATTGGAACCGTCGAGGCCTGCCGATGATAAATAGTTTCCCGCCTCGACGCCGTTGCCCACGGCAGGAACTATTGCTGGCTCCCCGCCACCATCCATCCACCGCCATACCCTGTATCCTCCACTGCACCCTCCACTGCATCCTCCACCAGCTCACCCCATCCCCTCGCATCGTCAGCGGCATGTCTTCTCCCCGCCTCCTCGCCAATTCCCTCCCGGCCGCGAGAGGGCGCCGCTGTCAATCGCAGACCCAGGCCCGGCCGGTTCCCCGCTCGATTGTCCACTCACGGCGTCGCACTGCAGCCGCGTCGACGTCTGCCCGTGTTCGGCGCGGGGTGGGGGGG
>JALHCA010000388.1:0-53044 GCA_024340505.1 Tolypocladium nubicola
CGTCGGCAGCACGGCAACTCTTGGTTCATGGCGTTCCGGGGGGGTGGGGGGGGGCTGCCATTGCTGCGCCTACGAGGAGGCCGCAGGTGGCGCCTTGGTTCTGTGGCTGCAGCAGCTGAGCGCCGTGAGGCGGCTTGGCTCCGGGGACCCGCCCCGGGCGCCGGCGCCGACCGGGGCCCACTCCGGAGCCGGGCTGACAACTCCAACGGCGGTGCTCTCCCTGTGCGCCGCGGTGTCGCGATGGCATGCCGGGCTACGGATACATACGTGTGTGTGCGTGTGCGGGCGTCAGAGATTTGGGCTCGGCGGCGGCCTTTTATGGTTTCTGCGCGCAGACACTATCGTGGGGGCGCCGGTGAGGCAGCGTCTGCTCGAACTTAGTCCGTACGCTTGAAGAAACTCTTCTGACGTGTAAACACTAAAGGTACCCGGCGAATTTTTCTTGTTTATAAACATGGCATCGCTGCATTGCTCTTCTCCGTCTTCTCCCTCACGACATCTCTGACAGTCTTTGACATCTGACAGTCTTTGACATCTGACAGTCTTTGACGACATCCGCTCCCGCGCGTCTTCACCCTCCCACCACAGCGCAGGTCATCACGATGCGCCCCGCCCTCGTCTCCGGCCTCCTCGCCGCCATCAGCGGCGTCCTCGCCATGCCCGCGGGCGGCAGCCCCGGCGGCGGCATCGACCTCGCGATCCTGCCGCCGCCCAACACGACCATCATGACGCCGTCCGACTACACCATCACCATCGACAACGCCGACTGCCCGTGCAAGCGGTCGCACCTGCGGTACTGCACGCGGTTCCGGCGCTCGCGCGTGCTCGACGGGCACTGCTACCCGATCTCGCACTACGCCGAGTCGATGCGCGTCTACGACCCGCTCATCACGGCGCGCAACCGCCTGTCGTGCAAGGTCTACCGCGGCCTGGACTGCGCCGGCGTCAACACGGAGATGACGTTCCGCGACAACGTGCTGTGCCGGGAGCCGCGCTTCGACGAGCGCAAGGTCAAGTACCGCTCGTTCTCGTGCCACCACGAGGGCTGGTGAGCGACGCCCCGTGGCGTCATGGCCGAGAATGCAGTCGGCGCGGCCATCTCCGGGGGACTCCGGGCTGGCGTCCTCAGGGTCTGAGACAGGAACCTCCGTCGACGGCAGTCGGAATGCGGAGGAGGTCCCCTTGGTCCCTTTGATGGCATGGGCACTACGTGGCGTGGCATGCTGGGTATGGTTCACAGGGGGAGGGGGCCCGCATGTAAAAAACAACGATACACGGTCGAGAAGCGGCCGCCCTTTGGTCGCGGTCCTTTTGTCCTGGTGGTTCTGGGGTGCGCATGCAAGTAATGTTTAATGCAAGACATGGGCTCCTCCTCCTCGTTCGTTCTTGGGTCGGCGCTCTCGCCATCGTGACCGCACAACTTGGACACTTACTCGTATGGGACCGCAATGACTCCGGCAGCCGAGTCTCCCTCGCGTCGTTTCATGCAGACGCAGACGCACTCTGACCCCCCCAGCCCCGCTACCCTTGGAATCTTCCCTAAGGCTTCGATTCCGAGAACCTTGTTCCCTTGCCTCGCCCCTCTCCACCGCCCGAGTCCCGACACTTCGTATTTTCTTCGTGTCCGCGGCCGGATGGTGCGGGTTTTTTCTTCTTTATTTTTTGTTTTTCATTTATCACGCACGTGTGGGATTGATGGGCGGGGACGCGAGGGATACGGATGGAGCCGGGGGTCGTTTGTGAGGCGATGTGTCGCGTGGCGGCAGAGCAGAGGTGTCCGGACGGCCGAACGGAACTCGAGGGAGGGCGATAACAGTCAGTCCATGATCAGTCAATCTGACGGCGGCGGCAGTGCTGCACGGAGGAATCATCGCGACGACGCAGCATCTCCGCTCGGCGCCCCTCTGGCCGGAGCCCGGCCGGCGATCTTGGGCCGGCCGATCGCCGGGCTTCGACTGCCCGATCGAGCATGTCCGTCGTCGCCGCGTGCAGCCTCCCTACAGTACACCCTGCGGCCACGATCATCGGCGCGACATCGCCCCCCGTCTCCCCGCATCGCGAACCAGCAGCTAAAGGCTTGGCCGCGGTTTGGCCATCAGCGTCTGTTGCCATCTGGTTGTTTGCCTGCAATCAGCGTCTGTGGCCCCGTCCCGGCTGCGCGTCTCAGACGGACGGCGAGCCGAAACGTTGCATGCTCGTATACGGACGATCCATGACACGGCGCCACAAGACGAGACTCGAGGCCGGCGTGCCGTTTCGGATCCCGCTCGCTACCGTGTCGGTCGCCAGCGGATCCGTCGTCACGCCCACGCAAGGGGGCCGCAAACATCGTCAGCCGCTTCGCTCCAAACGCCACTATCACCGCGCCCCTGCTGCCGGATCGCCTCGGTGGACCTCGTTTGCCTCGTCCTCCGAGGCCCCGGCCGCCCTCGAGCTTCCGTGTCTCGTACATGGTGGACTGCGCATGTCCGGCGCGGGTGGCACTCTGCGGCTCTGGCCGGCTGGAACTTCTGTTTCTACAAGCCTCACCACGACCGCCCTGCTGTGCTATCCCTTTCCCAAGCGTCTATTCGCGCCCATATCCGTAGATGCGAGCTGAATCTCACCCCCGCTGCTCAGCAAAGGGACAATTGTCACTGTGCAACATTGAACACAGCCCGTGCAACTATGCAAACTCATCCTGCCAGGTGCCTTTCCATGCACTGCAGTCCCAATTCGTAGCACCCTTGCGCCTTGACGTAAAACTCAATCGCAGAGTGGCGTATAGGGTAGCCTCGACATCGCGAGATGAATCAGCCCACTGATACCAACAAGCCTCACAACCTTCACCTCACACCACCGTTGGCTTTCTCGATTGTTTGCTCAACCCGCATCTGTCATACGCGGGTGCTCACGCTAATACCTGCAGCCCCTTAACACGCGGCCGTGGCACAGCACAGCCCCGCCCAACACGTACGTAGATCCTCACCTCACCTGCGTCTGTTCGGGGAGAGCGCGCCGCTCACCCGTCGGGCGCTCGCACGTCTCGCCTGCGCCAGTGCGGCACTGCACACATCAGATAACAGCTCACGTCGTACCGGGCGGGGTGCGAGGGAACGAGGGAATACGACGAGTCATACACGATCACGGCTGAGCGACCAAAGGGAACCGAGCCGTAGGCACCGACCCCGGACCGGGCGTTTTCTGCTCCAACGGGCGCCCGCGAGTATCACGACAATGAAAAGAGTGCACAGCATGCAACCACGCGTCCCGTTGTCCAACAGGGTATCCTACACTATGAAACTGCATCTCAAGCAAATCGGGTCGGAACCCAGCCATCCCAGTCCATATGCTACTCAAACATCGTCTGCCCTTCAGTGCACGCGTGCAATGCATCCGTATCCCAACGCCGTCGCCAAACGTCGCACAATCGTGAAATGTGGCATCGAAACAGTGACCATGCAAATGGCCATCAACAAGCCAAGGAAAACAACGTCCACGCATCTCGCCTCACCAACTCAAGGCAAGAAAATGTCCATGCTTCTCGCCTCACCTGTCGCGAGGCATCGCTTCTCGCCTCGCCAACTCAAGGAATCGCATCTCGCCTCATCCATGGCAAGGCATAGCTCTCGCCTCACCCATCGCAAGACATCTTCATTCCAGGCCGTCCTCAGCCGTCCTATGCGGCTGGCGATGCCTCCTTCTTCTTCGCCTTCTCCGGCTGAGCCTTCTTCTTTGACTTCGCCATGGTGAAAAAATCGTGCTGCAACGCCTTCTCCGGGGTGATCCGCTTGTCAGCATTGACCAGCAGGCAGTTCTCCAACAGATCCTTGAAGCGGTCCAGCTCCTTCTTCTCGTCGGTGGACATCCCTGCTCCTGCTTCGTCGAGACGCGTGCCCAGAGAGCGGGTGGGCGGGACTGCTGACAGAGTTCGCTTCACAGGCTATACATGACACGTTAGTTTCCATCGCCATTAAACCTGATCAAAAATGAGCAAGGCTGCCTGTCGCGGGTCATGAGGCCGCCGTCAGCCAGGGCGACATTGGCCACCCTGAAGAAGCCTTTTGGATTGCTGGCGCCGTCCAATTTTGTGACCTGGAGTCCAGCCACCAGCGAGCCAGATGCAAGATGCAAGACGAGGCTGGCGGGCATTTCTGGGTTGATCGGCGGGCGTGAGACCAACGTCTCGACCCATGACATGGCTGACGGGAATCCCAGGCGCCGATGCTGATGCATCATCCGGGGTCCCTCGCAGCGCTTACAGCCAGCCCCGTGGCAGGCCACCAGCTGGGCTTTGACTGCCGCCAAATGCGCAAAATAGCAAGACGCCGTGAACTGAAGGAACCTGGATGACATACCTTGTTTGTGACCTCGTCAAACTCCATGCTGATAAAGTTGCCCTTGTCATCAAAGTGGTCCGCCGACATCTTTCCATGCTTGTAGTACTTGTAGTGCATGCGACCGCGTATCTGCATGATGGCCTTGAGCATCTGGTTGTTGTTCCGGCCCTGGAAGAGAATCTTGCCGGTAAAGAGCTCAAAGAGGGTGCAGCCAATCGCCCAGACGTCGATTGCGTAGCCGTATGGCATTCCGAGCACAATCTCGGGCGCTCGATAGAAACGGCTCACCAGGTAAGGCGTGAGCTGTTCCTGCTGAGAAGCCGCGTCATCTAGGTTGATTGCGGTGCCCAGGTCGCAAATCTTGACAACGGTGCGGGTGCTGTTGATCTGGACTTGGTGTCAGTATGGGACATTGTCAGGGGGGCGGTCAGGTCTCACCAAGATGTTGTCCGGCTTCAGATCGGCGTGGATGATGTGGTTCTCGCGCATGTGCTGCAGCCCGATGAAGATCTGCTCTGCAAACATGCGCGTGGCAGTCAGGTTGATGCCCACATCCTTGCCAAACTTGCGCAAAACCTCGCGAAGGTTCATGTCGAGGCCCTCAAACACCATGCAGAGAAATCCCCGATGGAGAAAGTGGCCCTGGAACTTGACAATGTACTTCTTTTCCTCGGCGTCGGCGTCGTTGAGCTTCTTAAGAATGTCAATTTCGGTGTAGCCTCCCTTCTTCATGGCGTCGTTTTTGCGCATGAGCTTGATCGCGACCACCTCTTTGGTCTTCGTGTCCAGGGCTCGAGCCACGCGCGCGTACATTCCTTGGCCCAGAACTGCTTTTATCGTGTAACGGTCGCCGAGGATTTCGCCGATGCGGACCTTGTAGAACCCCTCTTTGTCCTCATCTTCGAGCATGCCTCCTTGGGCCTGAGCACGTGGTTGACGTTGCTTCTGCTTGGCAGCGTACTGCACCGCGTCAAACTCATCGGCAAACATGTCAAAGTCACTGTCATCTTCCTCAGATGCCTGGCTTGGATCCTCAGCCTGCGGTAGCTCCGCTGATCGCTGAGCAACTTCGACGGGTTGGGCCTGGCCATGGATCACAGTTTGGCCGTGCTTGCGTTCCTCCCGACGTTCGTCCTCTCGCATGTCAACTGTAGGATCATAGTCAGCGGCGGAGGGTCCATCCTCCTCGTTGGCCACCGCGTTGCCGTGCGTGTTAATGAGGCCATTGTCGTCGAGCGGGTCGATGGCACCAGGCGGGGGTTCGTCACGAGAAGCCGGCGAACGTGGGGACGCCCAGTCTAAAACGTTAGAGACTACTGGGATACTCCGCAGCAGACTGATGAGCTTACCGGAGGCAGTTCGAGGAGTGCTGGCCTCGAGCACAGCCTGTTGCGCCCCAGGCTGAGTAGAGGCAGGTGAAGCAGCGCGAGCAGCCTTTTCGGCAGCAGCTTCAACGGCGTGAATGAGCAGAGGCGTCGCGGAGCTGGACCTGGCCATGAGCTCATCCCGTCGCTTTCGACGTCGCTCAATCTCGGCGTCTTCATCGATAGGTGTCTCCATTTCATGATCCTGCTCAGGAGAGGGCTCCCTGGCATGTTCACTGTGCAAGTATTAGCCAAAGATGCTGACCGGCGGCGAGCGGGAATGGGTACCTCGGGGTTGCCGCCGCTTTTCCGTCACCGGTAGCTCCGTTCTGCTCCGGGTATTGGTCGCTCTGGGAGCGTGGTGCCTGTTCCTCGATACCCCGACCCTTTCGCTCGGAACCCCGCTCATCGCCAAAGTGTACAGCCCTTGCTGGACGGTCGCGACCATCACGTATCCTGTCCTCAGCGAGCCGGTCGCCCCGAGGTCTATCGTCACGTCGAGATCTGGGGGGGGAGCGGCTTCGGCGTCGACGCGGCTCGTCAAACGACGGCTCTCGACCAACATTGTCGACGCGGTCACGGCTCCAGTCACGGCCTCGGTCTCGGCGGCCACCTCGACCGCGGTCGCTGTCGCGATACTGATCGGAGTCATTGTTGCGGGCGTTCCGACGCGAATCGCCGTAGAGGCTAGAGGCACGCGACGAAGGCGCGTCTAGGTCCTCGTACGACACGCGGGGTCGTCGATGGTCATCTCGGGGGGCTTCGTCGTAGAAGTGAGCCGGTCTCGAGTCGCGGTCTCGTCCAGACGCATAGTAGCCATTTCGGGGACGTTCGTCGCGGCGAGCTCGGGACTGCCTCGAGTCGTAGTCTCGTCCACCACCACCATAGTGGTCATTGTCGTCGCGCGATCTCTTGAGTCCTCGTGGAGACTGGCTTCGTCGGGACGAGCCGCTACCGCGGGATGCAGAGTCGAGAGCTGGAGATGGGTCTCTATTTCTGCCTTGACGGTCAACACCGTTTTCTCCCAGAGAAGTCTGGTGAGATGCCTTCAACTCCCCGTGTCCGTCATCGCGAATTTCGCCCTCGTCGGAGCTCGAAGACATGGCTGACGACGAGGAGGGGTCAGAGGGTGTTTGCAGGGACAGCAGCAAGTGTCAGCGAAGGGCTCTGCAAATGCGGGGCGTGGGCAGAAGGAAGCGCCCAACCAGATCAGCTGTCTCTCGTCCGAGGCTCAGGACATGCGAGGACCAGCGGGGGTAGCTAAAGGAGAAGACCAAAGCACAGGCTGGATGGGTAGGCAGATGAGGTGGGTCACGGAGACAAGAGAGCGGCAGAAGAGTTCCAGAAGACAAGACGGTTCTCCTCGACTCCACTGGGGCCAGAAACCAGCCGGCGGACCGCGGGCGGGCTGCGCGATGAGAATAAGGGGGAAGCTTTTGGAGCTAAAGCGGAGCAGGAGGTATGATGCTTCGGGGAGGCAAAGCGGGTAGGGAAGGGAGCTCGCAGCTCGGTTGAGGGGATGGAAGCGCGACGAGTAGAGAAGTGACGATTCTGGGTTTGGGAGTTTTGACGTAGTTGATTGCGAGGTGTCTGTTGAGCCGAGCCGCGAGCCGCTCGCGCTAATCGTGTTTAGGCGGATTACATAACATTCTGCCCCGCGGGGACCCTGCGTCGCACTCTCACCGCCCGCCCGGAGATTCTTTCGGCGACGAACCAGGCGCATACTCTTGTTCGCAAACACCCGACCACCGCGCTGTCTTTCGTCGCAGCCTTTCCATCTTCTACCGTCGCGATCTTTGAGCCCGTCTCTACAGCAAAAATGGGTGGTGCCAACCGAGAAGGCAAGTCGCGCGTTTCCCGCCGCCCGTCCGTGTCCGGATTGCCCCGCCGACGGCCGACCAACATGGCTAACACTCTGCGCTCCCAGGCGGCAAGGTCAAGCCCTTGAAGCAGGCCAAGAAGGCCAACAAGGAGCTCGACGAGGACGACAAGGCCTACCTCGAGAAGAAGCGCGCCGGTACGATGCCACCTCGCCCCGACCCTGCCCATGGACGCAGGCTGGACTGCTGACAATGGCACAGAGGAGAAGGCGCGCAAGGAAATGGCGGCCAAGGCCGGCGGCAAGGGACCCCTCAACACGGGCACCCAGGGCATCAAGAAGAGCGGCAAGAAATGAGCGCTCGAGGGCTGTTGCGAGCACACGCTCTGTGAAGGCTAATCGGGGCCGGGCGATATGCGTGATGCGGCGGGCTAACGAGCCAGGACACGGTGTATACCATGGTGCCATGCAAGTTGTACTGACCGTGACGAGAAATGAATGCATGCCCACAGTCCCAGCGTCTGGCTCTTCTCAGCGCCGTGATCCTACGTGTTCGCATGTGTAGATGGCGTACGCCGTGGTGGGGCATCGGAGCCGAGTCTTATCCACATTTCAATGCGTCACGGAGGACCACCGTCATTGACGTACGAGTACGTCGTCCGTAAATCCCCAACGCCTTCACCAAGCGTCGCCGCTGGCAATTCCACGGTTGAATACACGTGTTTTCCAAATGAACATTGAAGTTGGCAGACGCGACAACCTGTTCCAGGCCCCAGGTTACCGTTTCGTCAGCTGTTAGCCTCGGACGACCTGGACCGCCAGGCACTTGCATGTGTCAGTCCCAACAAATTTCCCTCGCCGACATCAACGAGCTGCCATTCCACCACCGGCGCATCGTATAAAGAAGAGCCTCCCAGAGCACGACGCGCGCTTCACAGCCATTCTCTCTGCCGTGCTGATACAATCCTGCCGGGCAAATCACTGCTCAACGCAATGAGCAGCGCACGCTCACAGCCCCAGCAGACGGGCCTCCGCCAGCGTCGCCCATCGTCAACGACAGACGCCTTCGTCAACGTCGTCAGGACGCTTGAGCAAAAGGCCGAGCGCACCCTCACCCTCCTCTGGGACGACCTGCCCGCCTGGCGCCGCGACAATGCCTTCATCCATTCCGGCTACCGCCAAATACGCGCCTCGTATGGCCACTCGCTGCGCTCACTCTTCTACCTGCACAACGAGTCCGTCAACATCTGGTCGCACCTCATCGGCGCCGTCGTCGCCGTCGCAGGCGCGCTGTACCTCTATCGCGCCATACACCCGCGCTACGCCTCCGCCGCGGGGCCCGACGTGCTCGTCTTCTCGTGCTTCTTCGGCGGCGCCGTGATGTGCCTGGGCATGAGCGCCACCTTCCACGCCCTCGTCGATCACAGCGAGCCTGTGGCGCGGTGGGGGAACAAGCTCGACTACACGGGCATCGTGGCCTTGATTGTGGGGAGCTATGTGCCGGCGCTGTACTATGGCTTCTTTTGCAGGCCGGCGCTGCTCACGTTGTACCTGGGCCTGGTGAGTTCATCCGTGTTGTTGACCCTCGACCCGTCCCGCCACTGACTTCAGCTAGATATGCCTCCTCGGTGTCGGATGCGCCGCCGTCTCCTGGATCGACCAGTTCCGCACGCCGAGATGGCGACCGTACCGAGCCGCCATGTTCATCGGCCTCGGCCTGTCCGGCGTCTTCCCCGTCATCCACGGCGTCACCATGTACGGCTACCAGGGCTTGGAGGACAGGATGAGCATCTCCTGGGTCATCGCCCAGGGCGCCATGTACATCTTTGGCGCAGTCCTCTATGCGGTGAGTCGCAGGTCATCCCGGAGACCGCTCGTATCGAGAACCATCGACTGACCCAAGCAGGTTCGATGGCCCGAGAGGAGCTTCCCGGGTTCCTTCGACATCTGGGGGAGCTCCCACCAGATCTTCCACATGTTTGTCCTGCTCGCTGCGGCGACGCACTTTTACGGCATGGCCAAGGCGTTTGACTACCACCACGCCATCATGGGATCCCGGTGCTCGGCCGAGTAGCCGTCGAGTACCGTTTAGCTCGTAGACCATCGTCATCATTCTTCCTCATCGTCCGGGAAATTCTCAATTCCGAGATCCAAGATACGCACGAGACCGGAACCCAGCGCCGCAGCAGCCCAGCACCCGTAGGCTTCGTTCGGGTTCCACTCCACCGCCATGACCCTCGTCAGAAGCTCGTGCACAACGGCACGACGAGGATCCATCACAGCGGCGGACTCATCGTCACCGCCATCGTCGTCTGCGCCGTCGTTCTTCTTCCTGCCCTTGCCCTTCTTGGGGGGACCCCTGGCCTCTGCCATAAAGTGCCGGTTCGCCTCGGTGCCAAACCCGTGGATGATCCTCGATGCGCCCCGCGCCGACGCAGGCGACTCCCGCGAAAAGGACTCAGCCGGCCGGTGCTCGTGCTGGAGTATGCGAATGCGATCGGTGAGCGGGCGCCGCGTCCGGAAGAGCTCGCACTGCGGGTTCAGGCACCACAGCGAGCCATCGGCCGTGCCGATGAGGAGGTACGGGTGCGTCCGGCCGACGGCAAGGCAGGAGAGGAAGCACTCGCTGGTGAATACCCGCCGGACGAGGGGGAAATGGCAGTGGTGCATGAAGCCCACCATTGTGTTGAGAGCATTCGCCGAGGGGTACGCGGAGAAGAAGCCGAGGATGTGGTCGCTCCAGGCGAGCAGGTTGGGCTGCCAGCTCACCGAGTTGATCTGCACCTCGGTGGTCTCGTAGCTAGGCGCCTGAAAGTCGACGAGCTTTGCGGAGCCGCCGACGGGCATCGAGGCGACAAGATATGGCAAGGACGGGTAGCCCGTGGCAATGTCGATTACACCGCTGTGGTGGACGGGGTGTCGCGAGAGGAGGCGAGTAGGATAGATGGACCATAGAGCGACGGAGCCGTCAGAGTAGCCAACCGCGAGCCGGTTCAAAGAGGACCAGGCCATCGCCGTGGCCTTGACGCCCTCTTCGTCCGACAGGATCAAAGAGGCAATTGGCTCCTGGACCTTTTCTGTCATGCCGTCAGTATACCGCCGTGAAATGTGAAGGATGCTGTCTGATCATACCGTATGTCCCATCAGCCTCTCCATCGATCTCAACAACGCGTATCCCTCCGTCGCCGCAGAGAATAGCCAAGTAGTCACAAGCCGGGCTCCACCTGACCCTCCTCGCCCGGCCACAGTCCAGACACAGCGTCCTTTGAAGCTTAGGCTGCTGCGCCGACGGCTTGGTAATACCACCAGGCGCTTTCTCGCCGCGAAACTCCCAGAGCTGCACCGTGCCGTGCTTCTCAAAGCCTGGCTTCTGGTGCTCGGCCTCGTAGTCGTAGTTTTCCTGGTCGGCGTGCGGCACGACTGCCAGGGCGAGCAGCTGGGCCGCGTCCTCTCCGCGGCGCGTGGCCCAGTCCATGCCGAGGACGAGGCCACCTGCGTCCAGGATCCATCCGGCGGCAGTCTTGGTCTTGTTTTCGTCTTGGCCGTATGGGATCCCCGACTGCGACAGGGAGTACGCGTCTCCCGGCTTAAACCGAATCTCCCGTTGAGTCGGGTAAGGCCCCATGAGAACAGGCAGCGGACGAGAGGGGAGCTGGTACGGCCTCGCCTCCTCAGCCGTCAACGCCCTGCACCGCGCCCCTCCCGACGAACCCTCTCGCACACGCCCGCGCCATCCACCCGCCAAGCCCGCCTCCCTCTCGAAGAACCCGGGCGTCCAGACGCCCTTCTCCGCGAGGCCCTCGGCGTCGGCCACCAGCTTGGGCGGCAGCACAGGCCAGCTGATCCAGCGGTCCAGCAGGCGCTGCGTGGTCTGCACGCGCTCCCTGCGGGGGCCGTACCACGTCTCGATGAGCGGCTGTCGGCGCATGCCGCGGTCGTACGGCCCAACATAGCTCTTGACGGCGTGGCTGTCGGGCGGCACGGGCTCGATGGCGCGGTATGTGGCGACGGCGCCTGCGCTCGCGGCGTGCGCGTTGAACGGCCTGATGGGGGCTATGCGCTGGCGCGGGAGACGACGGGCGCTGCGGACCTCTGCGTCGGAGTCGAGGTCCTGGCCGCCGTCGTCATGGTCTTCATCCTCAGCATCTTCTGCTTCGACATCCTCGTCGTCATCGTCGTCGTCGAGCGCGCCGTCAAAGTTTGCGTCCCGCTCCTCGGCGTTTTTGCGGCGGCGCGGCGCGGGCGCAACCTCGTCGGAGCTGCTCTCGAAGTCGTACTTTTCGACTGTGAAGCTCTTAATGCGGTTGGAGGTTCTTGTTCGCATGGTGATGTGAGGGAGGGTGAATGCATGAGGTGAGTTGAGGTGAGGCCAGAAGCGGCGCAGTGGGTGGTGGGCGGCGGGGTGGTTGGTTCAGCGCTCCTAGTTGCTGTACCTCATACGGAATGGATGATCGCCTTTTGCACTCACAACCACCAAGCAAAGCGTTTAGGGAAGGAAAATATCAACCACCTTGTGTCTCGCTGCGTCAAGTAGTCACGAGTTTTTCCATGCCAGACCCTTCCATGGGTCTTCGCCTGCCGCCATGGTTGGGCATCTGTGAATGCAGCGCCCGATTGAGACCAACTCCTCAGGACCAACCAAACAAGTTGAACAGACCCCCCAATCTCGCTCAATAGTGTCCTTTGTTCTTTTTATTCAGTGGCTCTCTCGTAAAGTCCATACTTTGTAGTGAGAAACGCCCATATATCCGTGATCCTCGCGGGGTCAACCTCATCCAGCCTCCTCTTGGCTAGATGAGGTTCCAATCCATGGCTCATATTCCTCGGAGGCACGCTTCCATAGGGAGCAGTAGGGGCCCCTTTTGTTGACCGGATGGCTTTTTCGACTGGCTGAGAACTTGAAATGCTGTCATCAGTTTCGTCCCGGAAGGCTGAGAACCATTCAAAGGGGACACGACCTGACTATTACCCGCTACAAATTAACTATTCCTGTTCGCTCCCCTCCCCATCACAACATTTACACGCCTGTTGTGCACCACTTTGACGCCTCCCGTTTCCTCGTCCACCACGGACGTCCCAGTTGCTTCTTCCATTGATGATTTGGCTGCTCGTACCACCGTCAAAGAATACGGCGACATCAGGCACGCCACGGATCCTAACCTCCATCGCATTTGCTTCTGCTGACATCAGATTTGGGTCAACAGTATCGTCGCAATTCCGTCCAACTGTCGCGTTATGCGGCTCCTTTTTTCGTTGAATTCCAATAGATTGATGAAAAACTCTGCTCTCTCTGTCTGACCCCTAGTAAGGGACTTCCACCATGTTTATCTATGTGGCCCCTATTGCCTTGCCAGGCAAGAGCCGGCTTGGCCCTCTTAGTCGAGGCATTTCCGCTGCTTCATTAATCAACAGCTGTTGCCTAAGTCAACTAGTCTATCCAACATCAACATGGCCTTTGGGAAGACATCCCGAAGTTTTCCAGTCACCTTTTCCGCCGAACTCAAGTCATGGCTCAAAATTCTCTCGGTGAGTGGAAGCAATACTTCCTTCCTCTCACCTCGCCGTCTGACATCAATCCTTTGGATGTATTAATAGCAACAGTGATGCAGGCTTGGCCCCCAACAACCACAGCACATTAGCTGCAGATGGAGGCAGAGGCGATCTGGGTGCAGGTGTACAACTAGGTTTAGAAGTGTATACATACCTGGCATTGTGGGTCTCAAACCAAGCATCCGATGCCTTGATAGTTATGCACCAGCGCCGCCGTCCGGCATGTAGCCCGGCCCTGGCAGTGCCTCTGTCATACCGTCTAGAGTAAACCACGGCTGCAGGATGTTGGGTATGCCGACATGAATGCTATGCGAATGCCTCAGAGAACCGTTGTCCCAAATGTATTTATGGTTAGTGCTGTCCGCGGTCAATTGCCACTCTAACAATAGGAAGCTGACGTGCAACTCAGCATCAGCTGTTGATTGGTCTACCTTAGTTTATATACTCGTGTTTGGTCCATTGAAACGCTCCCCTCTCACTTGCAAGGCATTCGCTCGCAGTGGACAAGGTTGCACGGAGAGCACATGCATGATGCTCAGCCCCCTCTAGCTGCGGTGCCTTGGCCCCCATTCTCAATGTCCTGACCTTTGCCGGCACACTCCAGGCTCTGCAGGTACACGGCAGGTTCGATACCCCATCAACATCCTCGCATTGGGGGTTCGAGTTTCATGTGAACATGACAAAACATTGCGCATGGGTGCCGGCCCCCATGGTCCTCAGCCCCAGTCTGCAGAAGCCGCTTGACGCTGTCGACTTTGTAGACTTTGCAATGCTTGGGTTTGGGGTCCATCACGACTGCCAATGGACTGGTAATGCGAGCGCACTTGGAATAAAGCAGCGGTAGGACAGAATGATGAATGTATAAATATCACTTAAGGCTTTCGATGTCCCCTATGCTTGGTCCAAAGCAAAGAGGATCAAACTATAATTTATCACGATTTATTCTTCATGAGATACTGCAAGTATGCGTGCTCTTTCTTTCAAACTCTTGTTCCTCAGTCATGTATTCTACTTTGGTTTATATGGGCTGAGCGAGGCAGTCTTCCTTCGTGATACACCCCAATGCTCACCAGGACAATACTGGTGTCAGGATCGATGCGGATCAGACGCTCTAGGACAGACTTGCTGTTTAACCCCTGATGGACAGCACAATCTTTGTGGGGCAGGTGAGGGAGCTTTACTGGCATTTACACAGATCAGACCGGCTAACAATGACCTAAGGAACACTTTGCTGCCGCTTTGGCTGTTGTCCGCAAGATACTACCTGCAATGCTGTAGGAGCATGTGTGAGAGTCGTGACGACAACCGGGGATCATGGTCAGCCTATCACCACCACTCAGACCGTTCAACCCGGTGGCGGCCAGGGGCCGACTTCTGCTACCAACCCCCTCCATACGCAGATATCTGAATCCGCTGCCACAACACAATCTTCCACGGAACAAGGTGGTGGCTCGCAACCAACTTCTGGTGGTGGCTCGGCTCCATCCGGCTCGAAGCTTCCGAGCCCGGGAGTATCTACTACAAGCCCTCCCAGCAATGCCCGATCTACCATCACTACGTCACTTCCAGGCTCAGGAGAATCTACTATAAGCCCTTCTAGTACTACCCGGTCAACCACCACAACGTCGCTTCCGGTCCCAGGAGAATCTCCTACAACCCCTTCCAGCACTACCATGTCTACCACCACGACATCGCTTCCAAAGGGCACGGGAACCAACACTGTGCCTGCTGGAACGGCTAAAATATCTACCACCACTGACCCGGGGGGCCATACCGTCGTTATTATTGGGACTCAGTCTGTTATTCTCCCCACTCCGACTACCAGTGTACTTACTACGCTCGGCCGAACATTCACGCTGCTGCCTCTACCTCCTCCGGGGGCCAGTTCGACTGGGCCTGCTCAATCGGACACGACTACTACTGGAACCTCCGCCACGGGTGCATCCACCAGTGGCAAAGTATCTTCAGCAATAGCCTCCAGTAGTGGCTCAGATTCTTCCAACAATTCCAACAGTACACCTAGTTCTCACCCTTCTAGTTCTCACCCCGGGGAAACTACCGCACACTCTGATTCTACGTCTGAGCCAACACATCCAATTACACACCCTACAGACCCGGCGTCGTCAAAAGAGACAACCAAAGGGCCTCTACCCACCTTTACAACATGGCCTGAAGTCACACTCGTTCCAGTCACAACGTCGGTCGACCATCCCAAGCCTACGGATGATGGCATTGTTGTCCCTTGTAACATCTGGTTCTTCAATGTGAGTCTATTTCGCTCCAAAAGACAACGCGTGTAGCTTGGCATGGTCAGAATCTAACCGGCTGAAGTTCTGTTTGTCGTGGGGTGAGACTCGAATCGGTGGTTGGGAAATACCTTTGCCTCCTGGCATTTATCCACCGTATGAGAACACCATCCACTGCTATGACATCCTGGCTGACGTTTGTTGCAAAGAGGACCGCCTCCTGGGCTCAAGTTCCCTCCTGGAATAACCGTTACTAGCCTGCCCCCATGGCCGCCCCTCACGTAAGTAGCCAGATAATTTATACGGCTGGAGAGAGAGTGCAGAGTAGACCGGCATTGCTAATCTTATGTAGAATTGGTAATGACCATACACCGACTTATTCAGCTGAGCCCACCTCGTGTGAGACCAAGTCCGCAAGCTTTTGCGCAACTACTACATCGTTCGGGGTCTCTATCTCTAATCAGGCAACTACTACAACCACTACGCAAGTATTGTCTACTTGCAGTGTCATTCTAGGTTGTAATATTGAGGACAAGGGAACAACAACGACCCAGGTGGGGAAGTGCACCACCCGCACTGTGACTGACATCTGGGTAACTTGCGCAACCTCTGGCGATTCATGCAAGACCACTAGCACATCTCTGGTTAAAGGCTGCGACGTTACTGCAACTACAGTTTCCTGTAAGCCAAAGGCTACAGGCATCGGAGGGCGTGCAGACGGAGAGGAATGTCAGGCCAGCGTGACGCACGTTATATATCCAAAGGACGGGACAAATCGCGCTCAGACCGCCAAAATCGCCAGCAAGCTGAGGGAATTCGTGACAGAGTCGGCTATTTACACGTCAAATACTCAGACGATGGGTATCAACTTCTGGCTCGCCCCTTTGACGTATAATCAAGCACTGGAGCTCACGGTAGTGTTGGCACCGGAGGTGAGACCGCCAATATTCGATGAGAATAGCACTAATGCGGATTCGACTAGTTGGCGGCTGCGTATACCCAGGACAATGGTAACTCATACAATCCGCTTACAGAGGTTGCCTATCAGAAAGATGCTCCTCCCCATCTTGTCTTTGCTTCTCAGCAAGAAGGATTCTCCCTCGGTCAATACCGTGAGCGATACTATTTCGAAGCCTCCAGTCCGCCCGGAGAGGACATACCAGTATATGTATTAGACACGGGGGCGCAGATTGATCACCCAGTAAGAGCGCAGCCAGCAGCACATCGATGTGAGAATGAGAACAAGTTAACGCTTTGGGTTAGGAATTTAAAGACGTCGCAAGCAAAACTCGTTGGCTGCACGTCGGGAATGACATGGACGGAGCTCAAAACACTCAAGACGACTCAGCCAAAGGTGGGCATGGGACTTCCATGCTAAGTCTTGTGACTGGAAAGACTGTAGGTGTGTCAAAGAACGCCAAGCCAGTCATTATTCGGATGCCGCGTCGGAATCCCCTTGGTGGCGCCACCCCCGAAGACTACATTGAGGGCCTCAGCAAAGTCAACGATGACATACAGGGTAAGAGTACTGAAGCCCGGGCCATCCTTCTGATGTCGTTACTCTTCCCCCGCTCGCTATTTATGAGGGACCGCGTCGACCAGTCGGCTGGATTCTCGGGCCGTATGCAGCAGCTTCTGGCAGATCTGGGGCAAAGGGGAGTGTTGATCGTCACAGGCTCGGGTAATTCTCAGGCGGTAAGTTGTGTGAAACTACGCCCACGACTAAACCCAGACACTGACAACATGCAGCCCAAGATAGACGGCTGGCCAGCCAACTTTGGTGACGCCAAAGACACGCCTGTGCCCGAGCTCCTCGTCGTTGGTGGCGTTCAGCTTCAGAACTTTCAGAACTACGGAGACTGGGATGCGTCTAGGGGTTTGCCGCACGTTCGTGCGCCAGCGGATGGGGTCAGAGTCGCCGAAAGAGACTGGAAGGGTAACCTTGGGCCATACAGGCCGAGCAAAGGCACTTCGGGTGGTAAGCCGCAACGAGCGCTGCTACCCCTTTCTCTGGTCCTCTGCTGACATCCACGTCACGTACCAGCTGCTGCCATTACGGCGGGCCTTGCCGCTTACCTTTTGCGGCTGGCGCAAACTGGGAAGATACAGATGGACATGAGCCCCCGTGGGTTGAAGAGCTATATCGAGTCCGATCACCGGGCGTGGAGTAGGCTCGGCGGGGGTGATAATCTGCTGGCCATCTGGAACGGCCTCGTGCCTCCTCAGCGGGTGTGTCCATGGACCGGGAGCCAACGGAGACTCGTCCGTGATGAACAAGAGGCATCGGATGTCTGCGAGCTTCTGACACCGTCGGGCAGCCACACTGCATCTACGTCAGCGCCAGTCGTGTCCATCACTCCGACAGGATCAGCGCCCAGCACGTTTGTCACGTCAACGGTCCCTCTACCGCGCCTTACGGGGACTCCGTCCCCAACAGCCAGCACGTGCTTCTCGTTATCTACCTTCACCTCGTGCCACTACGTCGGTGTCGGCCACGGCTCGGTCTGCGTTCCCGCATCGACCTGTGTGAGCTGGGGGCCTAAGGACACGCCTCCGCCGGGCACGCGGTGCGAACAGGACTCCGAGTGCAGCAAATATCAGTGCTCCGAGGGCTCTCACACAGGGTGCTTCGTCAACGCCATGGGAGGTGTCAGGTTTGGGACGTGTCAATGCTTGCCGGGCAAGGCGCCTTGAGCGACAGACAAGGAGGAAACTCCGTCAACGACGAGCCAACTCCCGGCAGGCACGGCACCGCCAGCGCGCAGCGGTTGCAATTCCACATCGGACTGCAGTGCCTGGCTCTGTCCCGATGGTTCGAAGCCATTTGTGACATCCAAGGTTCTGGAGATCCATTTACACGGTACTGTCGATGCGCGCGAAGGGCGAGTCTGGGCGAGTCTGGTAGTATATTGTTCATGAGAGCTGGAATGGTCAATGCAACATTCCCTAAATGCTGAATCAAGAGTAAAGGATTTTCAAGTCGAAGCATCGTTTCTTCGTGTAGACCAACATGACGAGTTAGTGTTGTAGCCCAACGTCGACTCTGTTCATACATGGGGTATGCATCAAGCTCACCGGTCTGGTCAAGCCCCGTACCTAGACGGCAACATTCACTTGTGCTGGCTTGAACTGTCGAGTTCATCGCATGTCTCATTGGTGCGTGGCCCCCAACATGTTTTGCCAATTATAGAGTATAGTGCCAACTTCGCCTCGCGCACTACGCAGCTCGTGCGGACCCCACCTGCTGCGGCGTATCCTGTGTGGCCGTATTTCCTTTTAACTAGAGCCGCGCCCTTGAGCTCCTAGAACCAGCACACTCCCTGGGAGAGCGAACCTCGCACAGCATGAGCCCCTCCGACCCTCAAAGCACCCAGGCTCCATGGCCGCAAAGTATGCGGCGTATCGATGTGGCCGTGGTGGGGGCCCCAGGTGTGGGAATGTTGAGCCTGATGAATAGAGTGAGAAATGCAATCATGGACTAAGCATCGTCAGCTAACCGAACGGATCACAGCTCAGCTATGGCGAAATACCTAGCAACTGGGACCCGACCGAGGATTTCTCCCGACAGATCCCTCTCCAAGTCCACGGCTGCGCGGTGACTCTCGAGTTGTCTCGATGTGCGGCCTATCCTGAAGCTCCGGGTAGAAACCGAAGCCAGATCGAGACCGCCTTCCGATACAGCGAAGCCTGCGTCCTGGTGTACGACGTGATGAGCCGGGCCAGCTTCACCTGCGCCGAGGAACTGTATACACTGCTATGCAAAACCATGCCACATCGGGAAACCCTCCGTACGTCCGTGCCCCAGCCACGGCGAGCGGGGATCGTGGCGTTCATGGACAGGCTGCTTAGATGTGGAAGGTCTGAGCAGGACTCAGTGTCAACGATAGAGCCGCCGATGCCCTTGTTTGTCGTCGCCAACAAGACTGATAACATCCGATTTAGATGGGCCGTCACGGAAAACGAGGGAATGAAGTTTGGCCGACGCATCGGAGCGACCTTTTACAGCGTATCGACCCGGACAGGCGAAGGGTGTGGTAGGGAGATTAGTGACGAAATAGGAGAGAGTATTGTTTGTAGGCGACTGGCGGCGCGGGGGTACGGCGTTCCGCGTGCAAACGGGCAACTTCTCAACCGTTGGACTCGATGGAACGCACATTGAGGAATGCTCGAGATACCAGCAGTGTGTGTCAACAGAGGCTCGGTATGAAAAGGGGACCTGGTCAAGTTACTCTTTCGGCAATGAGAAATCGAGAGTAGACGGCTACTGTTTAGTTTGTTGTGGTGTTGAGCTGGGTCATCTCCTCATTGCCAATGAGTTACAAAGCGACAGGTCCCTTCAATCAAGGAGACCAAAGGAAAGTTGGCTCCACGGCACAGTCACCTTGGAGACCGCGTGACCTACTCTATCTAGAGCAGACAGATATGCTCAAAGCATGTAGACGCCATCCACGAAATTAAGCCAGCCGGCCCTTCGGCGGATGCGAAAGACAATGAAACGGAGCATTTTCGTACGGCCTGATTGTATTCTCCCTTCCTTTTACCATGAAAAGCTTTCTACAATAAGTTTCACGAGAATTGGCCCGTCTGCGCCGTTGTGCCGCGAGAGACCTGAAACTATGCAGCGGACGTCATCAGCCATCCCCGGAGGACCACACACGACTACTGTCGTTCCCCCTGACCAAGAGCACAAGTCGGCCTCCAGTAGGCTCCTCAAGTCAAACCTCTCCCCCACGGACAGCGTCACATCAACGCCCCCCCATCGTCGATCCAGCGCGTCTTTTCCATCATATCCCAGCATCCTCTCCACAGAATGCACCAGCGGCATCGTGCGGACGCCCCAGTAGAGCTTCTTTCGGCCGACGAGCCTTGTGACGGCTGTGAAGCTGTCGAGAGATGGGAGGATGCCTGTTATGCCCACGCCGCTGGCAACGCAGATCAGATGGGGGAAGTTGTGTGTCGGGGAGACATGGCCGTCCCGCAGAAACGTCACACCCGGGGCATACGACCCTTCCAGCATGACTGGAATCCCCTTTGGTCCGATCACCCGCTTTGACAGCAGGGACGTGATGCCATCGTGCTTGCGGATGAACAGCACAACGCCGATATCACCGGAGTATTGCTGAGGTGCTCCATCGGAACCAGTGGACGAGCGGTTGCCTTGGTTCTCGCCAACCTGCACAGTTTTTTCCGCCTCTGGATTCGAGCTGCCCTCGGCAGGCTCATGTACATGGCAGGGCATATGAGAGTTGCAGCGCGAGACTCCAGCAACGGAAAAGGGGTGATTCTCCCAGATCCGCCATAGGCTGACAGTCGGGAAGTGCAGGTAGATGTGGCCAGAGGCGGTTGCGCCAGGAATGTCGAGACGATAGTAGTCGTCGTCAATGGGCGTCAAAAACGCACGCTTGACGCCTCCTCGAACGCTGCGGAGCAGACGTGCGGCACGGTCAAACACCCACACAGCAATCGAGATGTATAGCCACGTCTGGTAGCCATAGTCGAAGTCGTACTTGGGAGTGATGTGGTAGTAACAGCCAACAATGGTCATGACGGCGAGGGCGATGTGGCTGGCGAGGAAGAGCTCGTACATTTTCTGTCTGACCGGCTGGATGGACGCAGGTACCATGATGGACATGGACAATGTCGCGATGATGCCCCAGTACCAATACGGCTGCACACTCTCCACGGCATGGTCGAGGCCGCCGACGTGGGCCACCGCCATATTCAGGTAGACCAGGCTGTGAAGCACGGCGTGCAGCATGCAGAGGAACACGGCCCATCGATGCATCAGCAGGAATGTCGAGTGCGACCAGTTTGTCAGCCAGAGCAAGATGTTGTTGCGACCGGCATACAGAAAAACAAGGGGCAGGTGAGCAAAGCTCAACACGCCGAAGCGATTCGCGAGGTAAGTCTGGACCTCGTAGGACTGGCTAGCGTAGAACAAGCCAGGCAAAATCTCGTAGCCAAAGGCACTCAGGAAGATGTTGATGAGCCAGAAATAGGCGATGAACAGGGCCTGGCTGCGGGTCGGCATGATGCCCAGGCCCCAGACCGGCGTCGAGTGCCGGCTCCCGACGGCTGGAGGGTCGACGAGATACGCGTTGAACCTGGTCACCCACGACGCAGGCCAGGGCAGGAAGCGGAGGAGTGAGAATGCGATGGGCATCACCACGCCGGAGAGGAAGATCACCAGGCCATACCGCTCGTGTGTAACCTCGCTGGCAGCATAGTTGTGAATGGCGTCGTATTCCGGCTGGTATATCTCGTCGGGGACGGCGGCGGTATAGTTGAGCAGGGCAGTGTTGTTCAGTGGCTGCGATGGAGCATTCTTTATGGTCCCCAGAACACCCGTGAAACCTTGTCTCGAGGATGGCTGATCCTTCTTGTCGCCTTTATACAGGAATGGAACGTTCTTATCCCAAAAGTAGTCGAGCGTCCGAAGCGGGACATCCGCACACCTGGACTTGATGCAGTGCGCAACGGTCTGCAGGAAAGAGTCGCTGTCTTGCTGGCACTGCGGCGTGGCCTCCAGCGTCACCTCCCATCCGTCGCCAGAGGGCAACGTCGGGGGCTTGTCAGCCACGTCCCTCTTCTGGGGGGCCGCGGCGGCCATGTCCTCGGTGGTGCAGTTGAGCGGCGCCGTGACGCAGAAGAGGCAGGCCCAGGCGCACTCTGGCTCGTAGATTCGAATGCTGTAGCCGATGAAGCCGAAGTCGTCGCCATAGCTTGTGACTCCGCCGGCTTGCGCGCTGTGCAGGAGCAAGGCGGCAACGACGAATGCGAGTTGTTTGAAGCCCATGGTTGGCTTCCGCATGTCTAGGTTGACCCGCGATCGAGAGCAGCCCAGTACGCAGATCCTAGGCAGACGGCACAAGACCGATCCAGCAAGATGCCAAGCGATCAAACTGCTCGATGCCAAGAGTCTGAGAGACGCAGGCTTCTTATTGGCAAAATCTACGGTGACAACAGCCGTGCCGCCTCGTGCCACCTGCGGGGGAAACCACCAGCATGTGGCTTCAACATGTCCGGCATTCGGCAACTCCTTCCACTTTGATACGACGCTTAATACCGACCCACGAGGTGCACGATCTAGATCACGAGGTCACCGGTTGTGCGGCATCTCTCGTCGGTGCGCGGCAGGCAAAATTCTCGCCGCGGCAGCATCGTCGCCGCCTCAGTCCAGGGAAACGGGCACAACGGCCAATAATTCGAGCAGCGAGGCGCCCTGTAGTGGCTCCACCGACGTCCAGCGGCTCGGTAAGGCCAGTAGGAGCGCTGTCGTTTGGCAATATGTCTCGTGGAGTTATTTACTCTGAAGCAAGGGTCCCCTGGCCGGCATCCGATGATGATACCGTGCAACAAGAACGCAGGATCTCCCCGACAGTTGCAGCGCAGTGATTCCCGAGACTTGGACACGGTTGTTAAACCGAAGCATGCAGCTTTATAACCCTAAAAACTGATCAAGCCCTGGTAATGCCTTATCATCGGGACATGGATGTCGTGAAGCAGCTGAGAGTGGGGAAGATCAGATTGATAAGATGATCAGATAAAACTTCATTCCAACACTAGCTATTAGACCCCCGCACGAGTGGACGGACCGCTAACTTTACTTTACCCCCCATCTGCTTGGATAATACGGCGAATCAATCGGCCGATGTGTATCAGCAGAATGGGAGTGATGAGATTGGCAGTATCTGCTCATTGATCGTGCTGGTACCTTAGGTCCACGTCAGTGTCGATGTGAGATATACAGGAACAAGCGGGAACATGGGCGAGCTGTGGATAGGAGCAACCTGCAACAGACTCACTCTACGGAAATTACGGTCTGCCGCGATCCGACAGCACGCGAGCCGCCGCTTCTGTGAGCCGTGAATGCCCTGACCAATGCCGAGTTGCCGCCTGAGCAATTCAGCTTCCCGGTCGTCGGCGATCCTCTACGGCGGTTGGGAATTTGCAAGGACGCATATAAGCAAAATAAGAACGAGGGACAACCTTGACCTAATCCGGCAAGAAATAAAGGTGCAAAAATGCAACTTACATGTAGGACAATACGAAGGGCTCGGACGAGGGTATGCTGGCGGATACACGTTCACGGGGAGTTTGAGAGGCAAACCGAGGACCGGCTCCTATCTAGGAGGCACGAGGCTTAGGCATGTATACGGTAATCTCAACAGCAGACAGCCATACGGGTTCAACGCCTTTTCGGCGAATCTGAGCTTGTCGGCGTGACAGCACGGCGTGACGGTGTCGGCGTACTCGATTAGGAATAGTCTAGTTCACCCCGAATATAACGTAGGGTCGCCCTCGGGCAGGAACCACATCAACACATCAGCTTTCAATCAGTTCACAAACATATTTACAAGGCATACCAGAGTACATGAGAAGCATGGCCGTCGCTGAAGACTATGAAACGATCAACCGCGCCAACTGGGATGAACGGGCTCCGCTTGTAAGTTGGATAGTCTTGGCTCAAACCTCGGCTGACGAGCCGTCTCCAGCACGCCGCTTCCCCGGATTACAAGTTCAAGGACTACGTGGCGAATGCCGAGTATATCGGAGACGTGGTGCAGTTTGATCGCCCACTGCTCGGCGACATCACCGGACTGCACTGCGTCCACCTACAATGCCACATTGGCACGGACACGCTCAGCTTGGCCCGGCTCGGCGCCGCTTCAGTGACCGGGCTCGACTTTTCTGCCGCGTCACTTACCGAAGCACGGAAGCTTGCAAATGCCACGTCGGGATGCGGCGGCGACAAGCTCAAGTTTGTAGAGGCCTCCGTCTATGATGGTCTCAAGGTCCTGCCGCGGGGCGGCTTCGATCTCGTGTTTACGGGCATCGGAGCGCTGTGTTGGATCCCCAGCATCAGGACCTGGGCCGAAGTGGTCTCGGGGTTGCTGAAGCCCGGCGGGCGACTGTTCATCCGCGAAGGCCATCCGGTCCTCTGGGCGATCGATGACAAGCAGCGGGATGGGCTTGCTATTGAGTTCCCCTACTTCGAGCGTGATGAGCCCACGGTGTTTGATGACGCTGGGACCTACGTTGAAACCGACGACCATAAGTTCACCTCTACAAAGACGGCGGAGTTCAACCACGGCCTCGGAGAGATTGTTCAGGCGCTCTTGGACCAAGGCATGCGCATCTCTGGGCTCACAGAGCATCAAAGCGTGCCTTGGCTGGCAGTGCCGGGGCAAATGACGGCAGATGAACGAGGTGAGCGGAAAGGCCTCTACAAGTAACATCTGCTTACATCAAATAGGAGAGTACACTCTGAACGACCGGCCCTGGCGGCTGCCCCATTCCTATACTCTCCAGGCTATAAAGGAATGACAACACACGGCATATACGGGTATGAGATGCAACTCATAACTAGCGGCATTGAAGTATTTTGCGCACAAGATTATATAGTTCCTTGTCTGTGAATAGAGAGGGATTTCCTTCGGTCATGGTTACAAACCAGGCGCTCTTTTGATATGCTTCCTCCCAACGAAGGGTGTTGCGGGAAAAATGTCACTTCCACATAATATTGATAACAGAGAGCACTGCTCCTCAAATGAGCTTGTTACGTTCACCTCTCCAGCAGCACGCGGGCTCCACAAGAATAGTAGCCCCAGAGTTGTAGCCACGGGTTCCCATCCGTCTCTAGCTATTCCCTATAGTTCTTCCTGAGATTGTTGTCCTCCAGTCAAGGCGTGACGCGAAAGACATCCGGCCACTGCTCCTGAACTCGGCTCACAGTATCCTTCACGCTAGCATTCGCCCCCTTAAACTGCGAATCAGGCCCAAAGCCCCCATATTGCCACTGCTTTTCAAAGGCCCGAATCTCCAGGTTCAGAGCAGATTCATCGAGGGACCCAGTCTTGGTCGCATTCTTCAGGCCGTCGACGAAAATGGCCCACCGCTGCCAGTAGTACGACCGTGTCAGGCCGCTCCATGCCCGCGCGGAGTAGTCGTTCAGGAACGGTGCCTCCCACAGCCACACAGTTACCTGGCTACGGGCGTTGAAGGGAAGGAGCTTTTCGTCGCCGCCGGCCCACTGCTGTGCGTCGCTGAGCCACTTTTCCAGAGTAAAGTGCTCGTTTGTGGAGAGAACCAGGTCAAGCGCCTCGAGGAAGCTGAGGAGCTTCTGTCCCTTGGCTGATACATCCCAGCTAGAGCCAGAAGATCGTTTTCCAGGCTTCAGCTTTTGCATCGTGGTGTTGAATGCTTGCACTAGGTCGGTGTAAATGTCGATGAAGGAATTGGTCATGACCTGTCGCGTCACGTCGACAAAGTCGAGCTGAAAGGCCGGAACGTCCCACAAGGAAAGCTCGTCTTTGCCAGCCTTGAGCATCAAACTCCAAGCCTGCTTCAAGTCGTTCGGATCATAGTGGATAGCAGTTGGCGCCGGGAAGTGGCCCGTCCGGTTGACCAAGCCAGATAGGCTCGGTGCGAGTTGATAGACTCCGACGCCAGAGCAAGGGACACCGGGGTCTTTGCTGTCGTACACACGCTCGCGCAAGAGCTCCCACGCTTGGTACAGTGAATCTGGAACAGGTGACACTCCGCCGTATCGCCTTGCAGTCCAGGCTCGGAAGTAGCCCTTTGTGTCGATGGGTGTGGACGACCACGCCTGATCGAGGAGCAGATCGTACACGACTTCGTTGCCCTCATAGCCCTCTGGCGTCAGACCGAACCCAACCAGTGAGTCTGAAGACTTTAGCGCTTCGATTGGGCCAACGGTGATGTCCGTAATCTGACCAAACAGGTTCATGTTGCCCCCAAAGTCGTGCAGTTGGCACCATATCCACGGCCTGCCGGCGTAGCTCTTGGTCCGCTGCCACTGCGGATTATCCTCGGAGTAGAGGTCGAGAATCAACATGCTCTTATTTTCCTCAACCCCTCCTAGATATGCATCGATGCGCTCCTGTGTCCAAAAGTCCTTGCTTGAGTAGAACAGCCAGTCCTGCATTAGCCAGATGGCAGCCGGGTTTGCTTCAGTGAGGCCTTTGTATGTCTGCTTGGAGACCCCGGAGAGATAGGCACTGTCGCCAGACCCAGGCACCATCTCGTTGAACTGATCCAGAGTATACACGTTGGTGATGTTTCCGAACGCTTCCATCTGCTTTGCCACAAATGAATGCTGTAATTCGGCATAGGTGTCGTCAAGGGGGCTCAGGAAGCAGTCTTCGCTATACTTGGCCACTCCAGCCCAATTAGGTGCCTTGGTTACATTCGCGCTCGGGCGAACGCGACTGATGGCATCCGGAACGAAACCAGGGAATGCTGGCAGCACCGGTGTGATGCCGAGCTCGACCATTCGGGCGACGATCTTTTTCTGCATGTCGAATTGAGACTCGATCCAGGAGAGGGGCAGGTCTCCCACCGCTCCCCAGGATCCCTTGGTGTTGCCGAAGCGGTTCCAAGCCTGGAATGCCGGGCCGCTGAAGAAGGGGAGAATCTCATCGTCAGTCATTCCCAGATCACGAAAGCTGTCCAGAAAGATCTTTTCGTAGCCGACCCAGGCAAGCTGCAGATTGATGCCTCGCCACGCGGCCCAATCAAGGAGCTCCTCCCAGTCCTTCCAGTTGTACCAAGCAAAGGTATAGGAAAACGTCACTGCACCACTGCATTAGTATGCAGAAACATACAGCAGTATTGACGCACCTACCTGTATTCAGATTGTACCTCCACGGCACAACACTCGATCCAGTCAGGGTCTTGCCTGGCGCTGGCAAAGGCTCAGACACGTTTCTATAGCTCTTGACAAACCAAGAGTCATCCAGCTGCAGGGTGTCCGTTGCATAGTGTCGCAGTCTAGGGATGCGTGGCACGCAAAGTCAGTCTCACTTGAAGCTGTGAGGAGCGTCTTCGTCCAGGTCATGCGTTTAGCCTTACCCTCTCGCCAGGGCATTCAGCGTGGTTCCTTGAACATGAATCTTGCCATTGTCCGACTTCGTGACGATGTAGTTATCGTTGGACGGCTGGTTCCAGCGCGACCATGGTTCGTGTCGCGTGGTCAGCGAAAACTCAAAGTCGT
Source organism: Tolypocladium nubicola (assembly GCA_024340505.1). Lineage (NCBI taxonomy): Eukaryota > Fungi > Ascomycota > Sordariomycetes > Hypocreales > Ophiocordycipitaceae > Tolypocladium > Tolypocladium nubicola. The sequence goes on from JALHCA010000388.1 coordinate 27,315, forward strand.
CGCCATGTCCATTAAATAGGCGATCAGCAAGACCCTTGATGCCGTCGACCGGCTGGGACTTCGCGAGGACAGGTGAGAGCAGAGTTACTCCGAGCAAAAGTAGCCGAGTTAAGCTAGCCATGATGTCTCCAAGACGTTAGCACGGAAGCCTTGACAATGAGTAGCACAGCTCAAACGGTCAGGGCAGCATGATTCCATACAAATGGTAGGCCATCGCTATATCTCGATACTGTGGGTGATTTCGGCAAGCAAGATGCTACGTTACCACGAGGTGATAGAAGCGGAGAGGGGAGTAGTACCCTCGGTGATCGGATCGGCAATGTCCCCAAGTCCCCACTGGGAGACGATCATCGGCGCTCAGTAGGCACCGAGCGCTGTGCTGTCTTTCGTGGCGTTCGTATAACCAGGTTGCCAGGCACGGTTTGTATGTCTGCGCGGGGATCAGTTAGTAGCCCATCCCAATCGCCCGTGTGCTGATCAGCGTTGTCCTAATCAATTGCATCTTAGTCGAGATATCAGAGTAGGTACAGAGACGAAGCATCGGCTGGGTTCTCCTCTTCCCAACCAGCCAACTGTGCGACTCGGAATGCAGCTTTGGCGCTCCGCAATCCGGACTGCCACTGGCGTCTCAAGGTTACATTGCTTTCGGCAAACGATTCCGCCGGCCGTGGCACCGGCGATTGCGAGTTTCGACGTTCTAGGAAGAGAAGAGGGACGAGTAACAAGGCAACTCTGATACAATGGGGCGATCGGAAACGTTGTGGGATGAGATTATGAACGACTCCACTGTGGTCTTTCGAATAAGAGATATAATTTATGCTCGTCAGGGAAGAATTCGCCGAGGGGCCACTGACCCTTCTCCTTGCTGAGCCGGGCGAGCGCTGCGAGGGCTCGTCATGAACAACGAAGAAGCCAGAGTTCACCCGCACACCATTCCACTTCTGTCGGGACGGAAGAGGCCGCCGGAACCTGATGGCTTCGTTTCGCGCAAAGTCCAGCGGATCTGAGCAAGCCTCCCCAAGAGGCGTTGGCGAGGGACGTACGCGCGGCCGAGTGGGAGCTCACGATGCCAAACACGTCGTCACGCCATTGAGCATGCTTAGGAGCGCGATAGCGGGACGACGCTCCTGGTACTCGCGACGTACGGCTAGCTGCGTGATGCAGCAGACCTTTCGACCCTCGTGGTCCGGGCGGGATGCGATCGCGTGGCCTGCTCAGACTGCATCAACGGCAACAAGGACTTGGCTCCCGCGCCTCTGGAGGTATCGAGTCTGGAGGCGGCAAGGGCCCATCTTGACAGGCTGCCTGCAATCGCTGGTTAACAGAAGATCAGGGCGTCGTACCAGCAGAATACAAGACCAGGTAGGTATTCTGGCCTCTGTGGGATGGGGTGCTCAACTAGGTAGCCGCTGGCGTAGGCGTGTGGGCGGTCCAGTACCTGCCAGCTGCAAAGTTATTGCCTATTGCATCAGGCTGCCAGGAGACCAGCCGTCGCCAGCTCGACGTTGCCATGCCATCCAGCTGTCCCTTGTTTACCTCTCGACCACCAGGCGCCGATGGCCTCGCTGTTTCCTCTTCCCTTCACCCATCTGCAGCAAGCCGCCTTTGCATTCACAGGTCGAGGCCTCCACGAACTCTGCAACCCCCAAGTCGCCCTTTGACTTATCGCTGTGACGCCGTCGTCTGGCTCACGCATTCACGCAACATGACGGAACGCGATGGCGGCAACAAGGGCGGGAGGGTTGACGAAGACGGTGGCAATCAGGCCGTTGCTCACGCGTCGCGAGACCGATCGTCTCTCCCCTCCTCCGCCTTCGCTCAGGAGGGCAGCATGTTACTCGTCGTCGGGCGCAACTGCACGCCCATACCGGTGCATTCGTCGCTCCTCAAGGAAGCCTCGCCTATCCTGCGCACCAAGATCGGCATGATCGAGTCGGGCGCGACGACTGCAGGTTCTCTCGAGGACGGAACGACTCTCCTCATTCTCCACGATGACGATGCCATCGCGTTCCAGCTCCTCTGCAGCATCCTGCGCGACGACAACAAGTCCATCAACATCGACGCCGACGGCATGCAGAAGCTGGCGGCCGTGGCCAGCAAGTACGAGTGCACCGGCCACGTTTTCTTTGCCACCGACTACTTCTTCCGCCAGATGAAGGACGCTCAGGACTCTACTGTCCTGTGGAAGCTCCTCACGGCCGCCTACCTCCTCGGGCACTCGGAGTGGTTCCAGACCTTTAGCAGCCGCGTGACGCAGAAGCACCATGGGTCCTTCCTGTCGCTCGTCAAGGAGACTGAAGACGAGGCCCTCGGACTTCGCCTTGGCCGTAAGCAGTCCCCAGACTCTGACGGGTCAGCTCGTGCTGACATGCTTCTAGTTGCCATGGAAGAGATACGCACCCGAGACCGCAACCTTCACCCGTCGCGCCCCAAGGTCAAGGGAGTTCTCTGTGTGGACTGCTTCAAGCAGGCCACTACGACCTTCTCCCCGAACCCCTTCTGCAAGACCTGCACCGAATTCCAGGCCTATGCGTTCGGCTCGTCCCTCGGCGCGCTGCCGTACAGTGTTGCCGTCACGGCTCACGCGACGGCGCCTGGTGTCACATCCGGAGACTTGGCCGCAGCGACATCTCTCCAGCTCGCCACCAGTGTCTTTGGAACCAGGACCACTGCCCCAGCCAACAGAGGCTCTCTGTTTCCACCTGCTATCTCGTCTGCTCCCATGCCAGGCACTCTGTTCCAGCCTGTCCCCAAGCCGGGCTTTCTGTTCCCGCCTGCTGGCTCTCTATCCCAACCTACTCCAATGCGGGGTTCTCTGTTCCAGCCTGCTCCCAAGCGGGACGAGTCATCTCAAAAGTGAACGCGTGCCGGCTGACAAAGTGGCGCTCGGGGTTGAAGTCGGTCATTTGCGGAGTACGGTTGGCAATGTTTATTGGAAGCCGCATTTATGTTGAGGTGTAGGGGACTTATGCGGATAGGACATGGAACTTTGCCAGATCGATTATTGCGGTTGTAGTTAGCTGAAAGTTGAGGAGCTCAGCGTCGTCATGCAGGGCAGTCATCGCTCTGAAAAAAGACGAGCAGAGATTTGCGTATCTTTCCTCCACGTAAGCGCCTTATCGCATCGCCACATCGAGGGCAGATCCGACTCTCTGGCTCTGCTGGATGAGTGACGGGGTGAGGAGCGAGGTCGTAGGTTGTGGAGAGGGGTTAGCCGACAATTATCCGCCAGGCTTCACCTCACCTTCAACTCACCTCGAACATCCCGAACCACTTCTGCATCCGCAACCATCTCCAGACTTCGGTGAGCGGCAACCATGAGCCAGCCAGAGAGGGCTCCATCCCAGGGCCACGTGAGGAATAAATCCTCCGTCACGAGAGGTGGGTTGTGGACGCCGGTTCCCCAAGCACATCAATGGCCCTCGATGATGTCCGTCGACAGCCACGCGTGTACCCCATGTCACCGGTGCACGCAAGTGAGCACGGCTGACTCTGGCAACAGCTTCGAGACCACGGTCCTCGACCAAAGGCCCCCTCGACGCCGACGAGTTCGTCCAAATCCCCGCCATCGCATCACGCAGCCCGTCTAACCTCCTCAGTGACCCTCTATCATCGCCATCAACCCCCCAGCCAACCCAGCTCAGCCCAGCCGCTAAACCGCCCAGTCGCAGCGCGTCGTCCGCCCATCCACGTCATGTCGCGGGCTCTCCAGACCCCCAAGTCGGCGAGGCCCGCCCCAAGGACTTTTCCTTCCTCCTCAGGCCCGAGATCTACCACCCGCTCACGCCGCTCAACGTCCCCTTGGCGTTCCGCAACTCCCCCAAGCAGCCTGACCCGGCGGCACCGCTAGAGCAGCTGTTGGCACGCGGCCACTTCCGCGCGGCGGCCATCGCGGCAGTCCAGGAACTGACGGGCTCGGGAGCCGGCGGTGGCGTTGATCCGCGGGATGCAGACAGGATATTCAGTCTTTTGTACACGCGGCTGGCATGTCTGACGCTGATTGGCTCGACGCCGCTGGCGGCTCAAGAGGTCAAGGCCCTGGAGGACTTGAACAATGTCCGCACATACGTGGACGAAACGACAGGCGAGCACTTGGTGCCGTGGGAGCTGCGTGTGCTGAACGTGCGCCTCCAGGCGCTAGGCTTCGGCGACCCGAGGAGAGCAGTCATGAGCTACCACGAGCTCGCCAGAGAAGCGAGGGACCACGCCAGCAAATCCTCGGCCAGGCACGACAACTCGGCGCGGGAGCTGTGGAAAGCGCGGCTCCACGACCTGGGCATCAAAGTCGCCGGCGCGCTCATCGAGATGGACGATCTGACCGGCGCGGCGCACCACCTGAGCACTTTGCGGGACCGCGGCGATGGAAAGGTCCTACTCTCAAAGGCACTTCTGTGGCTGCACCTGGGCGATGCAGAGAAGGCGAGGAGCTGCGCGAGGCAGTGCTCCCGGGATGCGGCGGACACGGAGAAGGTTATCCTGGCACTCTGTGACATGGCGGACGCCGATTACGAGGCCGCGGTGAGTAGGTGGCAAAGCCTGAGTAGCTTATCAGAGGGCGATGAGATGGTGGGCGTCAACACGGCGGTCTGCCTGCTATACCTGGGGAAGATGCACGAGGTGAGCCCCCTGGTATTGCAACGCGCCAAGCCGCATACCAATTACTGTTTTTAGGGCCGCGAGATTCTCGAGGGACTCGTCGATTCGGGCTTATCATCGCACACGCTCCTGTTCAACCTGTCGACAATGTATGAGCTTTGCACGGAGAAGAACCGCAACCCGAAGATGAAGCTCGCCGACCGAGTCGCCGGCATGGAGGAGTCGCCGGCGGGGTGGGAGAAGACGAATGCCGACTTCAAGCTGTAGCGTCATTCACGGAGCAGAGATACTAGCTTGAACAGTGAGCGTGCTACCAGCGGCAGTGCTGCGACGTTCTATATGCTCAAGCTTGGCCGCAGGTTGTCTTTGACTTGTTCAACCTGCTCGTCTGCGAACCCCAGATGCGTCTTCATGTACCCCTCTGCGCCGCCGTACTCTCTCCTCAGATGCCCGACAAAGTCCCTCATGACAGCCGCGCTCGTGCTCAGCAGCTCCCGCATGCCGGGCGAGCCCACCTCCAGCTTCCCTCGCAAGAACGCGGCCATATCGGCGCTCCCCTCTGGCGCTGCGACGCCGCCGAAGCTCTTGATGGCTGCCGGGAGCAGCTCCTCGATGAAGGGCTCCGTGCCGATGCGCGTCAGGGCGTACTCGTCCCCGATGAGTTGTGCCGGCGCCCCCATCAGGTCCAGGATCAGGGCGGCCATGACGCCGGTACGGTCTTTCCCAGCTACACGTCTTCGTCAGCGCCGGGTTCGCTCAGCGGGTTGGTGGAGGCTTGCCCGTGCAATGGAAAAGCAGCGCATCGTCCTCACTCGCAGTGCGCAGCGCCTCAAACACCTTGCCATACCCCGTCGTGTATCCCTTCAGGATCACATCATACATGTCCTGATACCCACGTCCTGTCGGCGCAAAGTCCGACACCACGGCGGGGGGCGGCCCCTCCGCGCCGTCCATGTACGGACAGCGCAGCACCTCGACCCCGTCGACCCGGCACAGCGGCGCCTCGACCTCGTCGCTGCGCCGAAAGTCGTAGATGCGGGACAGCCCGAGCTCCGAGCGAAGGCGCGCGCGGGCCGCCTCGGGAATAAAGTCGAGCGTTCCCGAGCGGAAGACGGTGCGCGGCTTGACGTAGCCGGGGGCGAAGGCGCCGATGTCGCGGGCGTTGAGGGCGCCGGGAAGGGCGATGAAGGGGGGGCTGCTGAGGGCAGAGGTGAGCAGGTCGGGGGGGATGGACTCGTCGACGGGGGTGTTGGCGATGGTTGCGAGGAGCTCGGTGTCTGGCGAGGAAGCCATGGTGGGGGTGCGAACAGCGAGGGTGCGAACAGCGAGGGTGTAGTAAAGATTCCGCAAGATCGATCTATGGGATGGTTTTAATGACTTTCTCGGAGTCAAAGATGCCGTTTTATATCTGCCTCGTCATGATCAAATACACGGTGTTAGCAGCTCGACTAGTCGAAGAGGTATTCAGTGAGGACGACTCATAATACGGGACAACCATCTTCCCAGCTTGCTAAACGACTATCCGACGTTTGATTTGATTTGTTTGCGATGCCGGTTGTGTAGCAGCACGACATCAGGTTTGAACCGTGATTGGTTTGCGATGCCCGCCTCGCGTCCGACTGTCAGACGGCAGCAATTGACCCGCTTCCCGATGGCCATTTTAATCCGAGAACCAGATCTAGCTTCACAAAGAGACCATCTTCCCAAGCTCGGCATTGATGCGCAATCACGCATCAAATGCGCTGCCTGGCACTACTTTCGGAGCGACATGAGCCGCAGGTGCCGGCCCGTGCGGGGACGTCGCCCGAGACCTCGGCACGTCCAACTCCGGTTCTTCGGCAGCCACTGGTATAATAGGCGCAGCCGTTGCACGACGTACCACGAATCTCTACACTCCCTCGCGCACGAAGCAACCCTGGCTGCATAGTGGCACGCCGCGTCTGTAAAGTAGTACGTAGCGACCGACACAGGCACCGCCACCATGACGGACCGCGTCGCGCAGCTCGCTGGCCACCTCAACTACCCCCAGGGCCTGCTCGCGGGCCAGGTCGCCATCATCACCGGCAGCGGCCAGGGCATCGGCGCAGAGACGGCGCGCCTGTTTGCCAACGAAGGCGCCAAGGTCGTCGTCGCGGACATTGACGCGGGTAAGCCCTCACCCTCCGCCTCACCTCGCCCGTCAACGCCATGATACTCACACCCCGCAGCCAAGAGCGCCGCCGTCGCCGACGGCATCAACAAGGCCGGCGGCCAGGCCATCAGCGTGCCCGGCGACGTCCTCGACGGCGACTACATCCAGTCGCTCGTCGCGCGGGCGGCCGCGTTCGGCGACGGCAAGATCCACATCCTCGTCAACAACGCCGGCTACACGTGGGACGGCGTGATCCACAAGATGAGCGACGCGCAGTGGGAGACCATCGTCGCGCTGCACTGCACCGCGCCCTTCCGCCTCGTGCGCGCCGCGGCCCCCTACTTCCGCGTGCGCGACGGCGCGCCGCGCTGCATCGTCAACGTCTCCTCCACCAGCGGCGTGCACGGCAACCCCGGCCAGATCAACTACTCGCTCGCCAAGGCCGGCGTCACGGGCATGACCAAGACCGTCGCCAAGGAGTGGGGGCCGCAGTTCGGCGTGCGCTGCAACGCCGTCGCCTTCGGGCATATCGAGACGCGGCTGACGGCCGCCAAGGAGGCCGGCGCGTACGTCACGGGGCCCGGCGGCGAGAGGATCAGCCTCGGCATCCCGCAGAAGCAGCGGGACACGCGCAAGGGCGAGGGCGCCGCCGCCGAGTACCCGGACATCCCGCTGCGGCGGCCGGGCACGGCGACCGAGGCGGCGAGCAGCGTGCTGGCCGTGGCGAGCCCGCTGTTTGCGTACGTGACGGGGCAGACCATCATGGTGACGGGCGGGAGGAACATGTAGGCCCGGCGGCTGCGTCGTGGGTGGGTGATGTAAATATGGTTCAAATCGTTCATATCGCTCATATCGTTCATATCGTTCAAATGTCCACGGCCGCGGGCAGAGAATCTCATCTGGTATTGATTAGGTGGAAACGGCACTATGCTTCCCGCCGAGACGCCTCTCCTCCCGTCCGTCCGTCCGTCCCCCCAGCAAGGCGAGCTTCCCATGCGCTGCCGTCCCGCGGCTCACACCTTGAGCCACAGCGACAGCACCCCCTTGGCGTACTCGACAATCTCGTCGCCGCCCAGCTTGCTCTCGCCGTACAGCCGGTCGACAAACGAGATGGGCACCTCGGCGACGGAGCACCCCATGGCCTTTGCGCGCACAATCATCTCCATCTGGAACGTGTACCCCTTGCTCTCGGTGCTCGCAATCACCTTCTCCAGCACGCTCTTCTTGTACAGGCGGAAGCTGCCCGTGACGTCGCTGACGCCCGGCCGCAGCACCGTGTCGGCGAACAGGTTGGCGCCGCGGCTGACGAACTTGCGCTTGAGGTCCCAGCCGAAGACGCCGCCGTCGCCGGCGTACCGCGTGCCCGTCACGATGTCGTAGCCGCCGGCCCGCTGCACCGCCACCATCTGCGGGATGAACTTGGGGTGGTGGCTGAAGTCGGCGTCCATGATGATGACGAAGGTGCCCGTCGCGAACTGCAGCCCGTGCACGTAGGCGGTGCCGAGGCCGAGCTTGCCCGCGCGCGGCTTGAGCACCACGTGCGGCGCGTACGCCTTGACGAGCTGGTTGGCCACCTCCTGCGTGCCGTCGGGGGATCCGTCGTCGACGATGATGAGCTCCCAGTCGAGCTTGCTGGGGCGGGTTAGCGGCCGTCTCCTCTCCTGTGGGGACGCGGAGGAAGAATGCGTCCGTCTTACTTCTCCGTGAAGGTGCGGTTCAGCAACCACGCCATGATGGGCAGGTTCCGCCGCTCATTGTACGTCGGCAGGATGACCGAGTACTTCTCCTTGGAGGCCTTGGCGGGCGCCATTGTGTGTGTTGCGAGAAGGAGGAACGGCGCGGGAGAGGAAGACTAGGACAATGCGCTATGCGTGTCTCTCGGGGCGAAAGCGGCAGCAGGCGACAGGAAAGGAGCGTGGTGAAGTTGGCTCTTCGCGTAGGTTGAGGCTGTCGTCGAGTTTGTCGTCGCCTTGGTCTGGCCACAATGCACGGCTCGCGTAGGTAGGCGGGATGACTAAGCGCCCAGCGCCCCTGAACGAGGTGCCCCCAATTTTAGCACACGCCCTTCCCGTCTTCGCATCGGTATCCGGCTCGATCCACCGTCAGACTGCAACAGCAGTTCGCCGACGCCAGTCATCATGCAAGATGAAGTGAGACGAATGACGCAGATGGATCCTTGAACGGCCCGCCGGCGGGAAATCGCGAGTTTCCGACCCGGCACCGCGCGTGGGCGAAGAGCACAGGACTGCCGGCCACGAGTTCCGAGGCACGGATGTCCTTCAGCCAGACAGTGTCTTGGCTATATCGCGGGCCGCCCGATATTTGCCTGCCGAAACTACGAGTAACTGGCACAGACGAGGCCCGTCGCACGCTACGCCCGGCTTCTCTGCCATGGTTGCACTGCAGCGTGCGGGCCGTCAGCACGGCTGCGCCCAGTCCGGGGGACGACGCGGTCAGGCGGATGCTGTCCCACGCACCCATCTGGTCGCCCGAGGGCGCACCGCTCTCCGTCGATGCTGCCGGGCGCATTCCTCTCGGCTCCGAGTCGAGGCGCAGCAGCTGGCCGTGTGCTTGCCTGCCCCGTCCGGGACTTCAGCAGCTGCAGGTTATACGTAACCTCCGCGGGCTCCCGTATAAATGTGCGGCCCTCGCTCTCGATCGAGCTTCGCACCTCCATGACCCTCGATACTCGTATTGCATTCGTATGGGCCGTTTCGTTACGATGATGCTCCTCTTTGTTCTCGCCGCTGTCCTGGCAGCTGCCCAGGCCATCTTGGTGCCAGGGCCGCCCGGTCCTTTTCATGTCGCCACGAGAGTCCAAGGGTTCACCGACACGAGTCGTCCCGACCCGTACGCTCCCAAGGATAAGCCACATGCCAGACGAGTTCTCATCTCCGTGTTCCTGCCCATCGAGCCGCGGCGCAAGTATCCCGTGGAGCTGCCTCCTTACATGCCGCCTCAGACGGCCAAGTTCTACGGAGAACAGCTTGCGGAGGTGGGCCTGCCACCCGACACGTTTGCGCGCTTCCAGCTCGAGGTTTCCAAGCTGCCCGCGACGGGCGGCAAGGCCAAGCGCCACACTGAGCCTCGATATCCCGTCGTCCTCTTTTCGCCGGGATTCGGTGTGTCGAGGCTGCTGTACGGCGCCGGCGCGAGGGCGCTGGCGAGCAAAGGCTATGCGGTCGTCACAATCGACCACCCGTACGACGCACCGATTGTGGAATTTCCGGAAGGAGACGTGATTCTCAGCGCCAACATAGACTTGGGGGATCCGGCTAATCTTGTCAAAGCTGCAGAGGTTGGCCGTCGCCGCCACCGCGTGCCCAAGAGTGCTGGCTGACAAGAGAGCTCAGGTCCGCGCGGCAGACGTCTCCTTCATCATCGACCAGCTTCACAACTCCTCGGTTCTCCGCAAACTCACAGACGGATACCCCGGCCGACTCGATCTCAAGAAGCTCACGCTCTACGGCCACTCGCTTGGCGGTGCCACCGCCGCCACGGCCATGTTCTCAGACCGCCGCATCCTCGGCGGCATGAACCTTGACGGCCATCACTTCGGGCCCGTCGTCCAAAAGGGGCTCGACAGGCCCTTCATCTTGACCGGCGTGCCGGGACACGACGCCATGCCCGGCTCCAACTGGCCCGAGCTGTACGAAAACTTACGGGGCTCCAAGACGGACCTGGCCATCGCCAACACGACGCACATGTCCTTCTCCGACGGCCTGCTGCTCCTCACGGCGATGGAGGTCCCAGATGCGGCAAAGCAGGCGCTGGATGCTTTGCTGGGAACTGTAGATGGGCACCGTATGGAGGATATCATGCTCGGGATACTCACGGGCTTCCTGGACCTCGTCTTGAAGGGCAAGGCGGGGGGCTTGCGGCGCATTGCAAAGGACTTTTGCGAAGTCACGGTTGTCAAGAGCCACCTGAAGTAATAGTCTAGACTGCGAGTAATGTGGCTGGATGAATGCCTCGAGTTCCATATTGGAGCGCTGTTGTCGACTTGCAGATCACGAGGCCAATCACGTGATTTACAAAGCACCTTTGGTGAGGCAACCAAGCTCTCCGCCCCAAGCATCTGGTCATTGGCCCAGCCAGTCGGCACTCCTCCAATTGACCAGCCTGTCTCCAGGCGAGGCGACGCGCCTCGGCCCTCATGCCAGCCGGAACGAGCATCCTCCTCGATGCTCGTCCTCCCATTGGCGACGTCGGCGACTCACAGCTCCGTGGCTTGGTCGTTTGCGGCCCACACCCTGCAGAGCTCCAGAGCTCCAGTATGAAGTAGCTTCCCCGCAAATGGAGCCGCTTGCTCGACCGTCCCGATCGCCGCAATCCGCACCGTCCACGGCAGCGCCAACACCACGATGCTCACAGTGAGGGATCCTCGCATTCCGCCGCCTCGGGCGCTGGAGCACTGTGCGGTCCAGCCCCCAGAGCGAGTGGTTTGCACGCGGCACGCTGGTACGGGCTCGGTGGCACAACAACCTCACGGCGTGCAGGTTCCTCGCCCGCAAGCTCGCGGTGGCGAGGAACATGGCTGCCCACTCTTTGGCTTCGGAATGGCGCGAAGCTGCTGTTTGTGGAACCGTCGTGACCCTCTGCTGGTGCGAGGCCAGCCGGATTTCACCTCGCCCTGGCCCGAAGCAGACTCTCCTGCTCTCAACTACCGCTCCCAGCTTCGACCTCCCCTCTGCCATCACCGTCGAGCGGACAATCGTCGCCCTGTAGCGCCCGCTCAGTCTCCTCTGTGACCTGCATCTCTTCCTCCCGTCTGACCTCGCCTCCTCGAGAGACGCTTCCCGCTGCGCCGAGCATCCCCCAACCCGCCAGCCCCCCCGTCCCTCTCGCAGTTTGCCTCCTTACGTCATCAAGACAACTTCACGGCTTTACCACCACCATGGCTGACGGATTCGCCCCAGCCGTTGACAAAGGTATTCCCCGTCGCCGAGCGTCGCGTCATGATGAGTTTTGTTCTGTGCGTGCTGTTTACATATAGTGATGCTTGAAGCGCTCCTCAAGCTCGTTGGCGCGTACTCGGCGGCCAAGCGGTCTTGCGCCGAGAGCTCGCGCGTCATCCCCGGGACGTGGGAACATTGACACTGCTGGATCTCAAGATGCTGACGGTCGGAATCTGCTAGTCGGCGCGCCCATGAACGGGCCTGATGGGCCTCCGTTCCATGCCGTTCGTCCTCCCGGTCCCCCCAACCACCAGCCGCCCAAGATCGACCAGCCGGACCAGCCGGAGAGGCGCGAGGAGCACAAGATTCCCGAAGGCGCCGGTCCGGCCGTCGGCTTCCCGCGGCCAGTTGAGATTCAATCTGTCCCTGAGACGCCTGTGAATGGATCGACTCCCGCGGGTGGCACGCCCCGTCCTGAGCTGAAGATCGAGGAACCCGCGCCGGCCAAGGAATCTCTCAATGATTCCGTCTTCATCAGCGGAGCTGAGGAGCCAGCACCCACTCCCAAGGCCCCCATCCCCACGAGCGAACCCGTCTCAGCGCCTCCCATTGGTACCGCTGCTACCACCGCTGCTACCGGCCCCCTGAACGGCCAGACCAAGACGGCCGAGACTGCCGCGCCGGTCACCCATACCGGCCCTGCGGCAGAGTCGGTCCCGGCCCCGGCCCCGGCGCATGTTCCGATCACGGGTCCCGTTTCAATTCCGGACTCGGCTCCGGCCGTGACGCCCCAGTCGGCTAGGCCGGCCGAACATGCTGGCCCTTTTAAGTTGAACGAACCAGCCGCGCCGCCAGCACCATTAGGGCCCACTGAGCCGCCCAAGCTCTCTGAGCCACCCAAGCTTTCTGAGCCACCCAAGCTTACCGGCCCTGCGGCAGAGTCGGCCCCGGCCCCGGCCCCGGCCCCGGCGCATGTTCCGATCACGGGTCCCGTTTCGATTCCGGACTCGGCTCCGGCCGTGACGCCCCAGTCGGCTAGGCCGGCCGAACATGCTGGCCCTTTGAAGTTGAACGAACCAGCCGCGCCGCCAGCACCATTAGGGCCCACTGAGCCACCTAAGCCCACTGAGCCGCCCAAGCCCACTGAGCCGCCCAAGGAGCCGCCCAAGCTCTCTGAGCCACCCAAGCTTTCTGAGCCACCCAAGCTTTCTGAGCCACCCAAGCTCTCTGAGCCACCCAAGCTCTCTGAGCCACTGAAGCTCTCTGAGCCACTGAAGCTCTCTGAGCCTACTGAGCCTGCCAAGTCTGCTGGGCCTGCTGAACCCATCGCTGGAGAGAAGCGCAAGTTTGACTCTGCCGCGGTCGCTGCGACTGTGAAGCCATTGACCGCGGACCGGGCCAACCCGCCACCCTTGCCGTTCGACAAGAAGCCCAGGGTCGACAACGCCCCGGCCGAGACCAACGGTGGTGCCCCGGCGCCCAAGGCCGGATCTGGTAGGCCTAAGAAGGAAAAGAAGGCGCCCGCGGTGGGCAGGACGGCCCGCAAGACCCGTAGCCAGGGCCCTGCGGATGCCTGAGACCATGAACATGAGAGAAACAGTCAGACATGTCGGGACAATGTTTTTGTTTGGTGGTGTTAAGAACGAACACGGGGCGTCGTGATTTAGGCGAAAAGGGTGTGTACTGGCACGGGGGGCTACGTGTATGCTTTCTATCTAGGGTCTTGTATATCTGTCCCATGAGTTGTGAGACAAGTCGTTAATACATGGGATTGCTATGACTGCCGTTGACTGTGAGTACACGGGATATATATCAATTGGGGTTGCAGCACGGCATTGCTCCTTGTCAAGCACATCTAGGGGAGAATGTTCGTTCTGGTTGGAATGAGGGCCGGGTTCAGCAGTTACAACAGGATGAACAATATCTCTCTCAGCTGCGGTGCAGGAGTAGCGACGGTTGCTGACGAGCAATCGATGCGCAAAACGCAGACCCTTGGGTCTAGGGTAGGCTGCTGTCAAGATTTAACAGACGTGCCCTGATGGGTTAATGTCGGCGCGGAGTCTCGATTGACCCGATGATTCATTGTTCCTGCAAACTCAGGAGTGTGCTGATGAATGCGTGATATCCTCACAGCGATATCGAGTCATTGGTGTCGCCGACTCTCCCCCATTGGCGCTGCCAACGCCAGGCCCGTTTCAGAAACCCAGGCTACGCGCGTGACATCACTAAAGGTGCGGCACGGGGCGTCGGGTGCTCAAGGGCACGATGAGAGGCCTCTGAGCGGAGTCCGTATTCGCAGCGCTCCCTCCCGCCCTCTTGGCCAGAAAGCGCTGCATCTCGCACACGTCGTTGAGTTTACTCGCGCGAGTTGAAGCACTCGTAGACGCTGTAGGACTTGCGACGAGCGCCGTGTCCCCACTGCGGCAGCGAAGGCGGGGGTAGCGGCAGTGCCGCAGCGCCGCGAGTTCTAGACCTCCGCTAAAGGGGCTAGCCCAGGAACATTTGCACGCGTCGCCAGTGGTTTGTTTCGGAGATCTGTTTCATCGTGCGCCCTCACAGTACGAAGTAATGGCTGTAGGGTTGGCAGGTGGCGAGAAAGGTTGTCCAGGAGAGGCTCTTTGGGTTGCCTCGCGAATCCTCTTGGCTGCAGCGAGAATGGCTTTTCCGAGTTGGTGGCTGTCCGTCGTGCAGGACGCCAGTGGCGATGGGAGCGTTAGGCTCGTGCCTACTCGTATATACGGTCCTTGGGGTGCGAGTTGCCTCTGATGCCGTCATTCGAGGCTCGTCCGGGCTGGTATGGGTGCCAATCTCCTCGCTGGCGATGGCATGCGGTCATGGAGTGCGTGCGAACACAGAAAAGTTTGTACGAGTATTTCCGTTCCATCGATGGAACAAAGGGCGCATGTGCAGTGCACTGTGCGTGCCCACATGGCGATGCTCCGCAGGGGCTCCATCCCCATGGTCCCATCTCCGTCTCTCAACTCTATCCCCCATCCTTCACGATGCACGACGAGATGGAAGCACGCCGCAAACCTCCCCATCCTTGCCGGCTCCCTCCCACGGTCCGTGGTCCACGATCCGTGATGTTTGCTGTCGCCGCTCGTATTCCCGCCCACTAGCAGCTGGGGATGAGGCTGTGTCAAAAATAGAGCACAGCAGCAGAGCAAGGGGGTGGGGCAGTGGGAGGGCTGCTCCAGGGACCCGTCCAGGGGTAAGGTGGCACGCCCGGGCCAATCACGCGCCTGGTAGCTCCGGTCGTGTAACGCCTGGAGCCCCTGGGCTGGGCCCGCTAAAGGGTTTTCGGGGCGCCTGGGACCTCCCAAGGTCCTCTGGAAGCCGCCTCATGCACCTGTAGCTGCCGGCGTGCTGAGCCTGTGCTGCACGCTGCACGCCGCCGGTGGACAGTCTCAAGGTTCGTTGATGGCCATGGCGGGTGCAGGTATCCGCTGTCAGTCGGCGCGCGGAGCTCTGGCTGCAGGTCTATTGCCAGTGACCCTCTCTACCCAGGCCTGGCCCCGATCCAGATGCCTGTGATCGACATCCATGCAGCCTGTCCTGTGCAGTCCTTGGCCGCCTCTGCATCCTCACGTCCTTTTGTCCCTTTCCTCTTCTTCCTCCTTCCCTCTCCCTCGCCTCCGCATCCCCTCCACCATCGCCGGCCTCCCTATCTTCGCCGCCTCTCGAAGCGTTACTTCTGCAACCCCCCCCTGCAGAGGCGTCCGTCGTTTGTCCGCTGTGTCCCTCGTTCTTCCTTTCTGCCGCCGGCTCGCTGCACCACCGACGGAGAGGCACGGATCAGGCGTGCCTTTGGCTGTTTGACATTCTCACGACTCTTTCTGTGGTGTCTTGCTTCTTGTCTCGCCCGCGCCGCCCCCTTTCGAGGCCTCGATCGACGCGTCGACTGCGCTACTCCTCCGCGAGCTCCTCCCCGTGACGACTTGCGAAGGAAACACTCAATTGCCTGCAAACCACCGTCCGAACCTCGATCCGACGTCCTCGCATCGAATAGATACTGGGGCCACACGCGCTGTGCCCGGCACCCGGCAACCTGAGGTTACACAGTTCCGGCGCCTCGGGCGGAGGGTAGCAATCTGTGTGCTACCAACCATGGATCTGCACAGCTCCATCCGGGGGTTTCTTGGCCCCCGGGACAATAGCCCGCCCGGCGAAGATGCGGGAAAGCTGCTGCTCGACCTGCTGAAGGACCCCTTCCAGGGAACGGTAAGCATGCTGCTATCCCTAGGTAGTACGTGTTCAAGAGCCAGTATTCTGATGTTGCGCTTAGCTCGCCGCCGCGTCCTTGTTCTCCGCCTTGGGCATCTCGCTCGGCTTCACAGCCTTCATCGCCATTTGCTTCTCCTTCCTGCGCCCCTACAACCAGGCCGTCTACGCCCCCAGGCTCAAGCACGCCGATGAGAAGCATGCGCCCCCTCCCATCGGCAAGAAGCCGTGGTCGTGGATCACGCCCCTGATGCACACCAACGAGGCAACCCTGATCCAGCAGATTGGCATGGACGCCACCATGTTCCTGCGCTTCATCCGCATGTGCCGCAACATGTTCCTGGTTCTCGCCCTCATCGGCGTCGGCATCCTCGTCCCCGTCAACGTGACGTACAGCATCAAGGAGTACGGGGGCAAGGAAACCAAATGGATCATGCAAATCACGCCCCGCGATGTCTGGGGCGCGCCTCAGTGGGCTCAGGTCGTCGTGGCCTGGCTCTTCAACTTTGTCATCATGGGCTTCCTGTGGTTCAACTACCGAAAGATCATGCAGCTGCGCAGGCAGTATTTCGAGACCGACGAGTACCAGAACAGTCTGCACGCGCGGACGCTCATGGTGAGTTTACAGGTGCAAGCTGACGGGCAGCTTGGAAGACTGGGCTGATGCATCTTTTAGCTGTACGATCTTCCCAAGCAGGGCTGCTCGGACGAGGGCATTGCCAGGATCATCGACGAGGTCGTGCCCAACTCGTCCTTTGCTCGGACTGCTGTCGCGCGCAACGTCAAGGATCTCCCCGACCTCATCGACGAGCACGCCCGCGCCGTCCGCAAGTTGGAAAAGGTCCTGGCCAAGTACCTGAAGAACCCCAACCAGCTCCCAGCCGCTCGCCCGTCCTGCAAGCCGTCCAAGAAGGACCGCTCCTTCGACACGTATCCCAAGGGCCAGAAGCTGGACGCCATCGACTACCACACTCAGCGCATCCGGGACCTCGAGGTCGAGATCAAGGAGGTTCGGCTCAGCGTGGATAAGCGCGGCACGATGCCGTACGGCTTCGCCAGCTACTCGGACATCATAGAGGCCCACAACATCGCATATGCGTGCCGCAAGAAGAAGCCGCACGGTGCCACCATCACCTTGGCACCGCGGCCCGTCGACATCATCTGGCGCAACATGCCGCTCTCGAGCGCGACTCGCAGCCGAAGGAGGTGGATCAACACTTTTTGGATCGCCGTCCTCACGTTTCTCTGGGTCGGCCCCAATGCCATGATCGCCATCTTCCTCGTCAACTTGTCCAACCTCGGCAAGATCTGGCCCGCCTTCAACACGTCCCTGGCAGCCAACACGAAACTTTGGGGTGTGATCCAGGGTATCGCGTCGCCCGCCATCATGTCCCTCGTCTACCTCCTCCTGCCCACCATCTTCCGGCGACTGTCCATGAAGGCGGGCGACCAGACCAAGACGGGGCGCGAGAGGCACGTCGTGGGCAAGATGTACTCGTTCTTCGTCTTCAACAACCTCATCGTCTTCTCCTTCTTCAGCACCATCTGGTCCTTTGTGGCCGGTGTCATCAAGGAGACGGAGAACGGAACGGAGGCCTGGGAAGCCATCAAGAAGGAAGACATTGCCGGCGCCATCTTCACGGCCTTTTGCAACAACAGCCCCTTTTGGGTCACCTACCTGCTGCAGCGGCAGCTCGGCGCGGCCATTGACCTGTCCCAGATCTGGCCCCTGGTCCAGGCCTTTTTCTTGAAAAAGTTCTCGAGCCCGACGCCGCGAGAGCTGATCGAGCTGACGGCGCCGCCGCCCTTCGAGTACGCGAGTTACTACAACTACTTCCTCTTCTACGCGACCGTGACGCTGTGCTTTGCGGGCATCCAGCCCCTGGTGCTGCTCGCCACGGCCATGTACTTCAGCATCGACTCCTACCTCAAGAAGTACCTCATCCTGTACCGCTTCGTCACCAAGACGGAGTCGGGCGGCATGTTCTGGCGCGTACTCTTCAACCGACTCATCTTTGGCACCATCCTCGCCAACCTGGTCGTCCTGCTTACCTGCTGGGTCCGCGGAGACAACCGCATGCAGTTTTACGCCGTGACGCCGCTACCCTTCATCATGATCGGGTTCAAGATTTATTGCCGCAACGTTTTTGACGATAAGATCCGATACTACAGCACGCGCAATGCCAGGAAGGACCAGGAGGCCGGCCTGCCGCAGAAGGAATCCCGACTCCGCAGCGAGAAGCTGGCCAGCCGGTTCGGACACCCTGCACTGTACAAGCCCCTCATCACGCCCATGGTGCACCAGAAGGCGCAGAACCTCTTGCCCTCTGTGTATCGTGGGCGCTTGACGGAAGGCCGGGAGGCCAACTCTGGCGACCTGATGAGCGTCAGCGGCTACTCGGACATGTACGCGCTCGATTCCATGCAGGGCGGAAAGCCGGGCAAGAGCGCCAGCAACATCCCCGGCTTCGAGTACGTGTCAGACTCGCACATGGACTTTGAGTACTACAAGAACCGGTCGGAATTTACGGAGCAGCATGGAGGCGGGGATCTCTACGGGAGGCCCGGCGACATGACGCGACCGGGGACGCCTGGTTCATTCGACGACTTTAGCGATCGCTCGATATCCAGACCCGGGTCGCCCATGACGGTCAAGTCGACTCCCTTTACGCCCGGCGTGCCACCCAGGCGCGTGATGACGAACATGTCGCACGTGTCGGATAACAGCTATCAAGGCGGCAGGCCCCCGGTGGTTGGCGGTTATGACCAGGCCCAGCGCGGCCGTAGCCCCTTGTATACGCAGGATAATGGCAGCTCTTCCGGGCTTGGGCTCGTGAGCCACGCGGCCGGCGTGCCCATGAGCGCGCCCTACGGGCGGGACCCTTCTTCGGACCGCGGGGCGACTCCTGGACAGGCTCATGGCATCAGCACGCCCCCAGCGATGCCTGGCCCGTCCATCGGCGCCCTGGGCGGGGGACCCAAGGGCTACAGCGGCCTGGCAAGCGAGGACGTCGAGCCCCAGGATCCGACACAGTATAGCTACTTTAGAGCAGGAAGCCGACCGGTGCGGCCTCCTGGCGAGGGCTGGTGAGGGGGATATAGTGAAAGGATGGCGACAGTATGCCACGAGAAATGCGGGTGTTGGGTACTTGCCATAACACGGTCTGTGAGGCGTTTTGGGAATAGACGGATGGCTTTGGAGCCGGAGGCGGCGAAGACTAGATCGCTGCAAGACAGTGAGATTGGGACTGGGATCCAACCTCGAAGCTAGGATACCTTGTAATGCGCGTATAGGAAATACGATTTTTTGGACACGGCTTGAACATGGCGGTCATTACACCTCGTGAAGGGAGACAGGTTCGAGACGCATATCGCCGACAGTCGTACTAGTTATTACTTGTATTATGGCCGTGTTGGCCCTCTCCTGCGTCTGGCCATCTAAATTGCGTCTTGCTATCAAAATTTACGACCTAAATCCAACCGACGCTGATGGCGGCTCGCTCATTACTCGTCTCTGCTTGCTGCTCCATGGATGCGTGACCCGTTGCCACGAAAATGATTAGTATTACGTATGTTGAGCTGTCCGTTGTCTCGAATTTGTGCCGATATCGACTGTTCACCGTTACTTCACCTCTCCCTAGAACCTCGGAGGCGTCACGCCGCAAACTTGCCCATATTGTGTAGCCGCTCCGCAAACGCGGCCAGGTCCCCCGCCAACCCGTCCATCAGCTCGGCGGGGACAACGGCATCCTGCCAGGAAATAGACACCGTGAGGGTGCCGCCGGCGACGCTCCCAACGTTGACGCCGATGGGGGACCCCGCGACCATGGCGCCGTTGGTGAAGAAGAGGCGGGTGATGGACCAGCCCGCGCCCATGCCCGGCAGCAGGCCGAGGTTGCTCACGGACCACGAGTCGGGGCGCGGCTGGCCGTTCTTTTTGTTCCAGAAGTCGGACCAGTCGCTCACGAACTTCATCAACCCGCTGACGTCGTCGGCCGGCAGGCTGGCCTGCTTGGCGGCCAGCTCGACCTTGACGGCCCGTGCGGCGTCCCAGACGAGGGCGTCCACGTCGGCACCCGGCTCGCGCAGGGCGGCGACGACAGCGGCGGGAAACGCGTGGGTGACGCCGGTGAGCAGGGTGCGCAGCAGCGGGCGCAGGGCGGCGTCGGCGCCGGGGCCGAAGTACGGGCGCAGGCTGATGGGGGTGTTGCCGGCGAAGGAGGCGGCCTCGGCGGCGGGCAGGCGGCGCGAGAGGGAGGCGAGGACGAGGGCGTGGAGGAGGGCAGTCAGGGAGGCGCCGTGCCGCCTGCAGGCCTCGAGCAGGCCATCGGCCATCCCGGGGGGGAAGTCGACGGGGCGGGCGCGGGTCGTGTGCGGCAGGCCGAAGTCGACGGGGGCGCCGTGCCAGGGGACGACCTTGCGGGCGCGGAGGAGGGACGGGCCGAGCTCGTTCCAGATGGTCTTGAGGGTGAAGGGGATGGTGTTGCGGAAAGGGATGGCGTCGTCCTGGCCCTCGGGGAGCGTGGGAGCCTCAGGGAAGGACAGCAGGTGAGGCGCCTTGGGGGACGAGCATGAGAGCTCTGGCGGCTCCGGTCGGTCTAGGGCGGCGAGGAGCAGCTCGTGGAACTGCTTCCCGCTCGCGCCGTCCATGACGGAATGATGGAACGCGAAGAGGACGTCCTGGGATGGCCACTCCCGCTCGACGCCATCGCCGGGCTGCAGGACGACAACCCTCCAGGGGGCGCGCGTCTCGACGTCCGGCCACAGGCGGTCGTGCTGCCGGCACTGCGCCTCGGCGAGCAGCGCCTCATAGCGCGCCTCGCTGTCGCACTCGAGCGCCTGGAAGGCGACGTGGTCGCGCAGGTCGACGGCGCGAAGGTGCGAGAAGCGCGCCTGGCTGGTCTCCTGGCCGAGGATGCCGACACGCAGCATGGGCTGCCGGGCGACGATGCTGGCGAGCGCGGGATACAGCGCCGCGACGTCGAGCGGCGGGCCGGCGGGCGAGGAGGGCCGGTAGCGGCACGTCACGATAACGCAGCGGTAGATGCCGAGGTGGTGGCGGGAGGAGGAGAAGAGCTCGCTTCAGGGGGTCAGCGGGAGGCCTCAGGGGTGAGGGAGGGTGACGAGGCACTTGCATGTGAGAGAGGCGGCGGAGGGCCGGGGGCTGGGGTTCGGCTGACATTGTGAAGGCGAGGAGGCGAGGCGACGGGTCGAAGAAGGCTGCATAGAACGGCGAGAGGAAACATGCGTATATTATGTCTGGTCCTGGAAGGCATGTCCAGAAAGGGCGCGAGCCGAGATTCAAGGACAGCTGGATACGTATACCCGGCGGCGCAGCCGTTGACTCCTTGGGGCATTCATCGCGCTCGGGTCGTGCCCAGCCGACAAGCCGATGAAAACAGCCTAAGCCGAACGAATAGAAATCACCTTCATTGATACCGAGCCCGACGAGCCCTGAATGTACCATGAGTCCATGGCTGCTTATACCGTTCACCGAAGGTGAGCACTGATGAGTCAGCGGGACGGCTAATTATCGGAGACACGACACCAAGGCAGCTGCGAGCCGGTGGACGGCCGCGCCAAGAGGTGGACGAGCTCCTGCCCACCCGTGCTGGCCGCGAAAGAAGGCCGACACGCGCCTCAATGCAAAGGTCGACAATGCAAACAAAACAGCTACAGCAGTAGACCTTAACAATCAGCTGCCACGCATTCGCACACACGACGCGAACTGCCCATTGCCCAAATATTACGTTGCTTCGCCCCGCCGTGCACCGCGAGCAGCGAATTGTTCCCGTCGCGCCCGTCGAAGCACCGTTAACTTTGCGACGACCTGATGACGCGACGCAGCACCGACGACGACGACGCAGCGCCATAGCCAATCCGACGAAACCATGACGACGACCTCGTCCGCTGTGGTCTGAGCATTCGATTCCTCGGTTACGAACCCCGTCGACGCCATGGAGCGCGGCGGCGAGGAGGCGGCTGCGCCTGCGCCGACGAATGGAGCGCCACCGGCGAACCAACTGCTGGTGAAGCAAGAGGGGAGGAAGCCGCTGTTTGCGAGAAACAACGGGCCGCGGCATCAGAGCAGCATCAGGGCGCGCGAGTCGCCGCGGCCGAAGACGGCGCGGGCTGGGGCTGCGGGTGCGGCGGCGGGAGGACGCGCAGAGGCCGGATTCGGGATGGCACGACGGACGAAATCCGAGTCGCAGACTCTGCAGACGGGCCGTCGGGACAGCAGCGGCGACGGCGACGGCAGCACCAGCCTGTCGTCCCCGGCCGGCACGCGCATCCCGAAGCCCAGCAGCTCGGCGTTCCACAGGCGGCAGCCCATGTCGCTGAGCGAGGCGTTCAGGGTCGCCGAGGAGGAGGAGCTGGAGGCGCAGCGCATGCAGGCCCTTGATGGATCGCCAAGTCCGGCGCCGAGGTCGTGGAGAGCCAGAGCGGGGCAGGACGAGAGTAAGCTGAGGCAGATGCTGGCCGAGGACCACCTCGACACCAAGGGGCGGAGTGCGAACGGCGCTGGCGGCATCCCCGACCTTGCCCCCGGCATCCAGGACGTGCCGCTTCCCTCGATAGAGACGGGGGGCCGGGGGCTGGGGCCGTCGCCGCAGAGAGGCGCCGAGAACAGGTCGCCGGAGAAGAGCTTCGCTTGGCAGGTTGAAGACGACTTTACTGCCCGAGACTTGCAAATCTCGGACAGTCCTAGGATCAAGGTCGGCAGCAACCGGCCATTCGCGAACCGCCCGTCACTGGTGGCCGCCAGCGACAGAGTTACCATCAGGTCGCCCGCACGCCTGATCCAACCCGGATCGCGAAACACCAAGCTGGACGAGATCCGAGAGCGCGAGCGCAACATGAGCAAGGAAGTGCTGTCGGAGCGGTCGCCGGCGAGACAGCGCAACACGAGGCTGGACGAGATTCGAGCCCGGGAAAAGGCGGCGGAGCAGCAAATACCGATCCCTCCTCGGAGCCAAGCAAGGCCCAAAAACACAAAACTGGACGAGATACGACAAAGAGAGGCTGAAGGACTCTCGAAGCGAGCGTATGCCGCAGCGCGACTGGAGGAGATCCGGGAACAGAATTCCATGTCTCGGTCGTTGTCGCCAGATGAAGCGAGGCCGCAGTCGAACCGGGAACCACAGCGTGCAGCCCTCTTCGGAGCCGGCCGGAAGACAGAGGTACCCGTTCGACCCAAATCGGCGTTTGAAGCCGGCGGTGAGAGGATTCCGGATACGCCCATCACTGTGTACAAGAGCTATCGCAACGCAGACGGTGGCGCAAGAACAGGCGCGTCGGGCGGACCAGTGAATGACAAGGGCTCCACGACGGCGGACGCGGGCAGCAAGCAGAGAGATTCGTACGACCTGCTCCGGCGACTGGCCAGAGCCACGAGTTCAAGCCCTGCCCCGGAGGCGGGCGGCAAACAGCAACCGGCGCACCCGGGAAGCGAACGCAACATCGACAAAATGAAAAAACCCGTCGTCTCTGGACGCCCGTTGGACAATGGCAGCAAGACGGCACGCAGCTCCAGGGCGAGCGCAAGAGACAACAACGCGAAACCGACGGTTGGATTCGCGGGGCTGCAGCGAGAGCGCTCGGCAGACTCGGCCAAGAGCAAGAGATCCAGCATGCAGTCGGAGACGGACCCCACGGATAGGATCGAGGCGGAAATGAAGCTGTTTGCGCCGCACGACAACCACTCCGAGCGGGGGTCGGTGCGCGCGCCGTCGCCAGGCTCGGACGAAGATGACGACAAGCTGACCGAAGCGACGCCAAAGCCACAGAAGCCCGACCCTCTGAGCATGCCCACGCCGCGAGTGACGGGGGCGTATGTCGAGACGCCGGCGACGGTCAAGGTCGACAGGAGAGACGACCAGGAGGAGCCGAAGGCTGCCAAGGAGCAGGAAGCAAACGTGCGCGCCCCCGTGATGTTTCGTGATAAGAGAACGAGCTTTGCGTGGAGGAACAGGGACCACGACACGGCATCGGACCCAGGCGCGAGCGACGAAAAGGACGGTGACGCACTGACGGCGGCAGCGGCGATTAGGAGACGCCCGCGCTCACGGTCACTGCCGCGCCGCAGACCGCCTCTGAAGAACACGGCCAGGCCTCCCTCGGTCAAGGCCGACCTGCGCGAGCTGCAGCGGATCCACAACATTGACGACTCGACCATGGACGACCTCGAGGAGATTCTGACGGGGCGCAA
The DNA here is from genome assembly GCA_024340505.1 of Tolypocladium nubicola. NCBI lineage: Eukaryota > Fungi > Ascomycota > Sordariomycetes > Hypocreales > Ophiocordycipitaceae > Tolypocladium > Tolypocladium nubicola. The sequence continues at coordinate 51,370 of JALHCA010000388.1, forward strand.
GACCGCGTCGCCCAAGCTGGAGCAGCTGCTGAAGGAGATCCCTGCCGCTGCGAACAAAGACGACGACCTCGAACTGGAGCTCCTCGAACTCGGCGAGCCTGAACTCAAACGCGAGGGCAGCGAGGAGGGCAAGCTCAATGCGACCAAGGAAGCGGAGGCCGCGGACAAGGACGTCTCCGAGGGCGAGCTGGCGCTGTACGACCGCATGAGCAGGACGCTGCGGACGGGGCTGCAGGGGATCCGCAGCGCGAAGCAGGGCATCGAGCGGCTCGAGGACCAGTTCTCGCACGCGGGCAAGCAGGCGCCCCCGGAGACGATGAAGGCACAGCAGCCGGAGAGAGAGCACGCCCACGCCCACACCCTCCAGAAGCACGAGGAGCACTGCCCAGACTGCATGGCGCGGCGCGGGCCCGAGACGGTCACGTACGTGCACCTCACCATCCCGCGACTGTACCACGCGACGCCGCGCTTCCGCCTCACGTTGCTCGGGCTCGGCCTGTTGCTGCTGTCGCTCTGGTGCGCCGCCGAGTCGGCCATGTGCGCCAAGTACTGCCGCCCGACAACGTGCTCGACGGCGGGCGAGTGCGTGTACTCGTTCGACGACCCGACGTTCGGCTCCGCGCTGCCCGTCAAGCTCGACCAGTGGACGACGGGCGGGCTCGGCCGCGACGCGCTCGCCTGGGCGGCCGAGGAGCTCGAGGACTGGGCGGCCGACGTGCACGACGCGGCGCTGGGGCGGTCCCCGGCGGACGTGCCGGTCCAGGGCATGTCGTTTGCGCAGAAGCGCCGCCACCGCCGCCGCCTGCGCAAGAAGGGCCTCGCGGCGCCGGCGCCCGACCCGGCGCCCGAGCAAAGGGCCCAGTGGGACGCCTGGCGACGCACGCGGCTGTCCCAGGAGCGGGCGCGCGAGGTGCGCGAGATGGGCTACGCGGATGCCGGGGACGGGTACGGCGAGGGCGGCGCCATCGGCCGCGACGAGCGCGTCTGGTAGCGCCCTATATATACGGACTCGGGAGTGTGTTTGAAGCCAGGATCTCTTGCTTGCTTGCTTGCCTGCTTGTATGGTTGCTTTGAACGCGCTACGGCGGATGGGCTGCTGCTTTGCAGGGCGTTGGACGGAGGGAACGGGAACGGCAGGGAACGCTGTTTACGGCGCAGAGGGGCCTGGAGTTTTGTGCAAACGAGGGAACATGACTGATGGACTCTGTACCATGCACCAATGTGACTATCCGTGATAACGCCAAACACCGTCCATGGAAACGTTCCCCCCCGCGTCCTAATTAGTCCTCGATGCCGCCCCAGCCCTCGTCCTCGTCCTCGTTCCCGTCCTCGTCCCCGTCCCCGTCGTCGCCGCCCGGCTTCGTCCCCCACGGCAGCCTCTCGTCCTCGTATCCCTCGGCCGCGCGCTCCCGCACGCTCTTGACGGGGCTCCGCCGCAGCGCCTCGACCATGTCGCCCACGGCGCGCAGGAAGCGCCCCCTCGCGGCGTCGAGCTCGGCGTCGCCCTCCACGGCGGCGAGCACGCCCTCGCGCTCGAGCTCGTCGGTCCACAGGTCCAGCACGTGCAGGCGCAGGCCGAGCGCCACGGCGCGCGCCTCGCCGACGTCGAAGCACGCCTCCCGCAGCACGGCCAGCACGGCGTCGACGTCGGCGCCCGCGTAGGCGCGCGCGCGCG
>JALHCA010000037.1:0-78120 GCA_024340505.1 Tolypocladium nubicola
GGGGGGGGTATGGGCAGCTGATGATTGCCTTGGGAAAGAGCTGGTATCTCCAGGGATGAGAATCTCCGTTTGGAACAGGAACCTCTGCAGGATAGGTGCTTACTGCAGTTCAGTGTTCCAGAGGCATCCAAGCTCCAGCGTCGAGAGCGTGTAGAAGATGGAATGAGATCCAACGACTCTGGAGGCGACGTACGAGTACGAGTAGAAACAGTCGAGTCGAGTCAGGACCCGCCAGCAACAACGGAGCCACCCCTGCAAGCGGCAGCGAATAGGTATGTGGTACTCCGTACCTGATAAAGGAGGGCGGTGGGTGACCGATGCACGTTTTAAGGCTTCTAGATTTGTGAAAAGCCGCACCCTACCCGTCCAGCCTCGGGCAGGATCGCCTGCTGAGCCACAGGGACTTTCGAACGGATCTCGAGAGCCACCCGGCACTATTGAACGCGATAGGATGATAAGCAGCACGTACAGTAGTTGTCTTTGGAAAGCTTCTTGATGGCGACCTAGTTCGTCGGTGGAGCTCAAGTTTCACTCAACCAGTATTGGCTGTCCCAGATGTCACGGCTGGTCTTGAACCCGAAGGTCAGTATTCACCTTGCGAACGAGCCGAGAGTCAAGCTCCGTTTCCCTCGAGTAGACTGTATGTATGTCGGGCTGGCGGATGCAATGGTCCGACGTACGGCCAGCGATACGCTCGTTATGGCAGGCCGCATCAAGCGCCACAGTTGCTCAAACAAAGGCATTGCTGTGCTGACGCCTAGGTTGGCGGCATGGTCGGGGCACAAGAAACTGGCCGCATCGCCAGGAGGCGTGACATCAACCCTGGCGAGCGAGCACATGAAGACAAGGTCGGCAAGGCGAATGAGGCAGACGAGAGCCAGGGATGGTCGCCCAGCAAAGGCCACGGCTCCACAACCAAACAACATCTCGGCTGGGACATATGTGAGCTGCTTATTGGCCTTTCAGTCCATGAGTTGTGTCGAACTGCACGGTTGAACGCATGACCGTTTCTGAAGGTCCTTGTAAGGGGCCAATGGGAAGAACAACGAGGGTATCCTGGCAATGAGGGGTGCGAGAGACAGACCAGGGTCGGCACCAAGATGCGAGCATGCCGGGGTCACAATGAGCCATGCTCCGTGCAGGGGTGTGCAACCGACAGCCAGAAACATTGAAAGGTCGCTGAGTGGGGGAGACCCATAGGTGGATGCGAGTAATATGGCGACAGGGAAGGTCAACAGATGTGGCACCAGCCTCGGAGATCAAGGTCGTCTCATGATGGCAGGGTTCAGAACTCTAGAGAGGGAGAGCGAAAGAGAGAGAGCACCAGCAGGGGAGAGAGAAAGGGGGAGCCTACCTGTAGGTAGCAAAGAGGAGGCGGCACTGTGCAATCGGACTGCTGCAATGCAAGCCACGTACGGACGTTGAGCAGCAGCACCAACTTCTCGGTTCAATGCCGAGGAGCGAGAACAAAGAACCACGATATGTACTCGTACATAGGGAGGCTTCTAGTGGCGTTCCTTGCGAGAAACACCAGCGTGCGTGTGCCAGTCCCCACCCTCCATGTCCCGCATGCATGCGGATCAATTGGCTTGGGCGTGTATGCCGTACTCTCCTCTGCTTGTGAATTGAGCGCTGCCGTACGAAGCACATACGAGTAGACCTCCTACTGCTCGAAGTTTCTCGGGAAAGCGGTAGGACTTGCGTCCAGGGGCAGCCGGAGTGATGGATCTCGCCGGAAGTGAGGAACGGGACGCTGCGGCGCCCTAGCAGCGGACTGTACAGTCTGCAATACTCAGCAAGGACGACGACATAATCGCAGCCTAGCGTGCCATGCAAGTCACATAGACCATGGCCTGGCCCATTGTCGCTCGACACTGCCATTGGGCCGGGAAGCCAGACGGTCCCCGTGGTACCGCAAAGGCCGTTGGAGTGTGGGCTGACGGCTGAGCGAATAGCTGCACGGCAGCATCCTCATTAGGCTGGGATTGGGGAACCGTGGCCGAAGGTGCAGGATGAAATGGTGTGCGACACTGCAACCCAGCGAGGCTGGGTGGGGTTGACACGACACGAAGATGTAAGGCCGCTGGCGGAGCGAGGCGATCATGAAGCGGCGAAACTGGTCGTATCAGGTGTAGAGTACTGTCCCGACAAGACGCAGCCCACCGCGAAGCAACTTGCAAGAGCGCAGTCCCGTCGTCAGCTGGAAAGGTTGTTGGCCGTGTCAGGGGCAGCCAGCAAGCCAGTTTCAGCGCCAGCCAGGGGCAACACGGCTCGACAAGTCAGTGCGAGTAAGCCGCCGCGATTCTATCCAAGGAAACGGGACCCGACAAGAGACAGGACGCAGGCGGTGGGCGAAACCAGGCTCGCAGATCCTGGGCAGGGCAGCCGTCGGCGGCACTCTCGAGTCTCGCGAAACCGGGCGGGTTGGCGCGGTGGACCGCAGCTGGGCGCCATGTAGTAGTCCTTCATTTCTCCAGTCTCGAAGAGTAAGGTACTCGTCCGGGACTTGGGTGTGGATGTTTTGCAGGACAGGTCGCAAAGCTTCTTCCCGCGTGCCACGTCTCTGCGACCGGCATGGACGCCACTCCGTTTCAACGGCGCCTCATCAGCAGTGGGCAGCCAGGTCGACAGATTAAGCTACGCGACTAGCAGTCCGTACCGTACCGTGGTCGCGGATTGGCTCTAGGCCAACCCCAGCTGCTCCAGGCACAGGCGGAGGGCGGGCAGTGTAGCGAACATGGCGAGACATGGTGCCGTTGGAATAGCGTGGTAGCGTGGGGCTGAGAAGCTTGATTCTACGAGTATCAACGATGGGCGTCGTCTCTCCCGGTAGCGGACCGACGCAGCATCGACGCTGCAACCGGAGCTGGAAGCGTGCGAATCCGTCGCACCGATGCCCATGCTGAGGGCTGCCGCTGCGTCGACTCGAATTTCACAGGCGCATGCGCGGTCAATACGACCGCGCCTCGCAAGCCGAGGGTAGACGTGCAACGTGCTTGATCACTGCTGGTATTCTCGACGAGACTTCGGTCAGGGGTCCCCTAGGCGGCGTCTCCGCATCAGTAGGTAGCCGCCAGGTCGGAAGCGGGAAAGCCTCAGCGCCTGCTAGTCGTCCACGGTCCAGGATGCGATGCCGCCGGGATCTGTGACTTGACTGCCCAGGACGGGGCCCGTGTTTGGGGGTCTGGAGCTGCGCATGTCTAGTTGGTCTTGAGTCCCACGATGCGTTCATCACGGGTTTCCTCGTCAATCGTGTTTCGATGCAGGCAAGCTTTGCGGAGCGAGGCTGCTGGCATACGAGTAATCAATTGTAGGCAGATGGCAGATGGGGCTGCACTCCCATACACAGGTGACAATCATCCGTCATCTGATGCCCTGGAGATGTCGACTTGCGTCGCCGCTAGCCTGCCCTTGTCAGTGGTCTCCGAATCTGGGAGCTGGTTGTTATTACTCGTACGGAGTACTTCGCAGATGCGTACTCGTATACTGCGACAACCATGCTGGCAGATTTCAGGAGTGCACTGGGGCCCTATGCGCCATGCAACATTGGATGCCTATGATCCGATTTCTGCCGCTTGTCTGGGTGCGCCATCGCAGCGTCCCTGGATTGAGGAGTGGCTTCCCGGGGGGGGGTATCGGTCATGACTGTCCACTGTTCACTGTTGGGCAGTGGGCAGCCAGCACGGCTCGAGACCGAGGTGAGGTGGCGTGCTGGCGGTCTTGGTGAACAGCGAGCGAACCATGGATCAGCCATTGCGTATAATTGCAGGGCGACTGGCCAGCCTGCTAGAACAAGCAGGTCATATGCCACTGACGAGTTCCACGTTGTCGGTCGGAAGCGGAGATGAAGAAGTACGAGTAGTCTGCACCTGGCTCGCCACTCCTGCCTCACGTCGATGTTTGAGCAGAATTCTAGATGCCCGAGGAACAACTCCAAAACTTCAGCCCATCCGGCTCGAATAGGGCGTCAGGGCGAGAAACGATTAATCAATTTCCTCGGGCTGCAGCCTGGCTGGCCCTTACATGAAGCCATCTGCCGTCCAGCAAGGCTTCCAGAAGTGGTCGACGCCGATGGGGGGCGACGTCCCTCTTTGCGGCAAGGGTCAGAGAAGTATTCGTGGCTAGCCATGAATCGAGGCTGGCGCGCAGATAGCAGTCACAAATAATGATGGGATTGGGGGCTTGGAGCCGTTGTCGATTGACAGCTGCAGCAGAAGCAAGCGTCTTCCAGAGGGTAATAACGTCACCACCACGACACCCCCATGATACGCTCCCCCAGGACGAACAGCCTAATCCAGCGTCTCCTTGCCCGTTGCTCACCGCGACCCTTCCCAGGCCCCAGTCAGCTAGGCTCGACTCGCTGACAGATGCCGCCATAGATGCTTTGCACTATTGACCGTGCAACCGGAGGCATGATCACCACCATTCATTTGGATCTCTCCCGGCTCGGCAATCTCGGCACCTCATCGCCAACACGCCCACGCCCTCCACTCGTTCATGCACCTATTCGGTGTCGGCCTCTTTGATTAACTTCCACGCCCTCTTGAGCTGCTGGTACGTGCGAGTGCGGATAGGACGTATTGCGCCGCGCCGCGTATCTGGCAATTCGCCCTGTTGGTGGCGGAGGTCACGAGCTCCGCCGACGGCCACCATCACCAAACTAATACAGCATGGCTTCGAAACCTGTCTACACAGCCTGCTGGCTCACCTGCAGCTCCGTGGCCCAAGGCGGATTAGAGGATCTACGAGCCAAGCTCACGGTGAGCGGCTGATCGCCTCTGCGCCCAGAATTTCCTCTTCTGGCCTGATCGCGGGCCTCCTTTTGTGCGGTTGACCGACTACCCTGAAACCGCTTCCGTTTGGCGCCGTCTGGCAACTCCTTTCGTGCTTCGGTCCGCCACAGCGTTGTCCAAGCTCGATGCCAAGATTCCGCCACATCATGGACAATTTGTCTGGCAGCCCCGAGGCCGTTCAAGCATGTGAATGTGAGGATGTGGTGCGGGCATCGTGCCTATCGTGCGAAACCTCACTTTGAGTCTGCAAGTCCCGACGTTGCCCGCACCGCACCACGAAGATGGGGTCTCACCACGGAGAATCCTTGCTTAGCCTGAAGACGATAACAATGCTGACTCCTTAACTGACAGGTTAACCTACCAATGCCCACCCAGATTCCGCCCGGACTCTCGCGCTGACACGTCGCCGCTTATTCGAGATTCAGGCTGATTCTATAATTACGACAGGTACACGGACTGAGCCACGGTCTTGACGAGAGCCGAGCACCAATTACATAGATCGTGTCCTCGACGTTGATGCGAGCGAGCGAAATGTCAAACAGTGCCACGCGTTGTCTTTTTCTGATTCAAGCGTGGCCAGCGGGCACCGTCAGTGCTGAAACTTTGTCAACGCCAGCAATCCCTGTCAATGGCCAGCTTGCCGCTTATCGCGCTGTCATTGGCGATATGTTCCCACCTCGGTACGATAGTCGGGGGACTCAATATTCTCAACAGATGCGGTAAGAGCCCTCGTCGTGCCAAAAGTCCGACCCCTGAGAAATGACTCTCCACGGGCCTTGTTCGCGATTCGTGTTGGTGGAGGCATTTGTCATGCCGGCTCTCTACCATTCCGAAGCCATGGACTATGCGTCGAAAACAGGGCTCCAGGAGAATGTCACCTCGTGACCAGGTGAAGGTGCCACGCGATAGCTTTCAAAGGCATCAATCACTTGGGAATCCGGACAAGGGTTCAACAATCTCCGTGCGGTGAGGACAAAGCTCCGAACGGCAACGGTGGTAAATAGGGTTTGGTGAATGTTCCTCTATGTAACTTTCTTACACCTCGGTAGGTGAGCAATATCCGTTAGTAGTCATAAAAGCCCTTTCCGCTCTTCTTTCCAAGCCAGCCGGCATCGACCATCTTGCCGAGCAACACGCTGGGTCGGTACTTGGAGTCGCCGGTCTCTTCGTGCAGAACCTTCATAATCGACAGGCAGGTGTCGAGGCCAATAAAGTCCGCGAGCTGCAGGGGTCCCATGGGCACGTTGGTTCCGTTCTTCATGATGGCGTCGATCGAATCACGGTCGCCGACTCCCGTCTCCAGGCAGATGACGGCCTCGTTGATGTACGGCATCAGAATGCGGTTGGCCAGGAATCCGGGTGAATCAGCAGACACCGAGGTGACCTTGCCCAGCTTCTTGCAAAACTCCACGGCAGTTTCGAGAGTCTCCCTGCTGGTCTGGAGGCCGCTGATGATCTCAACGCCCTTTTGCACCGGGACGGGGTTCATGAAGTGGGTCGAGACAACTCGGGACGAGGCAGAGGTGTCGTTGGGGTCAGAAGTGGTGGCTGCGGCGATGCGGGTGATTGAGATGGAGGACGTGTTGGTGGCCAGGATCGTGTGCTTGGGGCAGATCTTTGCCAGGTTGCCAAAGATGTCGAACTTGAGCTTGGGAATCTCAGGCACCGCCTCGATGACGAAGTCGACGGACGATAGGTCCTCAATCTTGGTGCTGGGGGTCAGCAACGATCGAGCCTTGTCGGCCTGCTCCTGTGTGATCCTGGACTTGGACACATCCTTGGCAAGCAGCTTCTCTGTAGAGCGTTAGTTCTGGCGATGCCCCTGGAGCAATTGCCCTTACCAGCAAACGCCACGCCCTTGCTCAACGCCTTGTCGGACGCATCAATGAGCAATACAGGCACCTGCGCCTTTTGAGCCGCAACGAGAGCAATTCCAAGACCCTATTCCAAATGTTAGTCTACACAGTCCCCGTCACATGTTCTTGGTGGCGCTGCAGAGACGGACCATCTGACCAGCGCCAATGACACCAAGGCTCTTGACATCCGCGGCATATTGGCGCGGGGAGGAGCTGAAGCTGCGCACTTGGCGCGCAGCCCCCAGTGTCCGCATTCGAAGAATCGAGCTCGCCATTTTGTTGTGATGAAAGAAGTTGGGAGAGTTCGTGATGCCAACCGGGAGGAATGCATCCATGTTCGGGTAACCTCGGCTTTTGTGGGGTTGACACACTGTTGACAGCCCGCGGCCCGGGAAGTTATCAATTGCCGGAGATTATCCCCTTATCGGTCGCGTCACTTTACACGGGATATCCCAGACGCGTCGAGGCGCGTAAATGTTGAAGTGGGTGGATAGCTGCCTCAACGCCATCGATGCGCTTCTCCAATCTCGGATATCCAGCATCGAGGCTTCACGCGCACCAGTGATCAGCATGGAGCCGCTGGACGGCACGGCGGACACCGTCCACCCAGAAGTTCGGGCGCACATCAACAGTCTCGTGTCTGCGGTATGCTTCCGTCCGTGACCCTGGCTCTGCAAATTGCTGATGGATTGTACAGCTCGGTGGCGTAAGCGCAGACGACGATGGCCGATATCAGCTCGGAGACGATGCACTTGAAGTCCTTCGGGACATCAAGCGCTGGATCCGATTCTACGATGAGAAAACGAACCGCATGGATGTCGCCCGATGCATCCACGAGGCAAACCTCATTGAAGGCGACCTGCTTCCCATCCTCGCACAATGGCCAGAGAATGCAATGGACAACAAGTTCAGAGCGCGAATTGCCCTGGCTTGCTTTGAACTCATGGTTCCTCTGACTTGGCCCATGGAGCGAGACAAGGAACAAACGACGGTCAACCATCATCGACACATGCCCGTCCTCGAGCTCGCCCAAGTCCACCACAAGAGGGGCATCATCAACTTCGATGGCGCTCGCATACTGCATACGGCCGTTCGGGCCGCGCTGCCGTCCATGGCGATTCCAATTGGGGACAGGACGCCTCGAGATCAAGGTGTCATCAAGCTCGTCTTGTTCTTCCTTCGCAACATGGCCATGATCTCTCCACCGCCCAACGTCAAATACGAGGGCGACGAGTCTCAAATATCGAGATCCGCGACGATCGATGCCTTTTCCTACCAAGACGTATTCATGCTCCTGCTCACACTCGCCTCCAACATGGGCGACGAATTCAGGGCCGAAGACACGACCGTCATGGAAATTATCTTCCACCTTGTGAAGCGAGTCGATGTCGAAAAGCTCTTCATGAACGACCAGCAGCTAAACACGGCGAAAGCGGGCGAGCTTTCTGCCATGATGAACAAGGAGTCTGCCATGCTCAAAGCATATAACCGCAAGGGCCCGACCAGGCACAATCGATTTGGCACCATGATATGGATGAAGCGTGACGACGGGAAAATGTCATCTCTATCCGGACAGGATGCTCTCGCCGACGCCGCGATGCGAAATCAGAAGATGGACAACAACAAAACATTCAAGCCACCCCGCCGAGCAAAGAAGGAGAACAAGGATGAACGAGACCTAGGGCCGCCGGTGAAGCTCAATGCGCGAGCAAGGGATCAACTCAGGTCATTCGTCGAGGAGTTCCTCGACTCAGGCTTCAACCCCTTATTTCAGCACGTTCGCAAGACCATCGACCGGGAGGCACCGCATGTGTTGCAGTACCACAGACGGCAGTTTTTCTATCTGGTGGCTTGGTTCCTAGAAGCCGAGCGTGTGAGGCGCAAGGCCAAAACGAATGGCAGCCAACAGAGTGAGGCCGGGGTCAACAGCTTCAACCTTGTTGCCGGCGTATTGAACCAGGAAATGTTCATCACGCTGAACCGGGCGCTCCACGAGTCCTACGAACACAAGGACTGGCATGAGCTATCCGCCGTCATGCGGTGCTTCACGCAGATCCTACTCACTGTGCAGGAAATGGCCGAGTGCGGGAACGAAGACGACGAGGAGATTGCAGAAAACGTCTTGAGCCGTCTCTTTTACGAGGAATCAACACACGATGCTATTGTGAACATCATCAGGACCTACAAGGACCAGGGCTTCGACTACCTGGATGCTGCCACGGAGCTGGTCCACCACTTCTTGCGCATCTTGGAAGCCTACGCCAAGCAGAATGTGGACATGCAAGTCCGCTCGCGAAAACGAACGCGACGGAAGAAGCAGGCTGCGCAGCAAGCTGATGAGAACGACAACCTGGATGACGAACCTGATGACTCTGGAAACGACGAAGTGAATGCAGAGCGAACTTCAAAGGAACGAAAGTTCGACTTCCACAGATTCTGTTCCAAGTTCACACCACAAGGGGTCGTGGACACGTTTACGACGTTCACCAAATACTACCGAGACCTCAGCGATATGCAGCTGAAACGGGCTCACCGATACTTTTATCGTTGCGCCTTTAAGCAGGACATGAGCGTCATGCTGTTCCGAGTGGATACAATCCACCTGCTGTACAACATGGTTAAAGGGCCCGAACCTCTGGACAAGTCTTCCAGCATGTTCAGAGAGTGGGAGGAGCTCGTCAAGCAGATCTTGCGCAAGTGTTTCAAGAAGATCGAGGAGCGACCGGAGCTGATCGTCGAGATGCTCTTTAGCAAACTACAAAGCACCGCATTCTTCTTGGAGTACGGGTACGAGAGACAGACGGTTAGCAAGAACCAACCAAAGCCCGGGGCCGAGCTCGAGTTCAAGTACACCGAAGAGCGTGATCAGCAAGTTGCGATTGTCATTGGCGCGCTATTGGATAAGAATGAGACCGACCACATCAACTGGGTGAAGGGCGTTCTGGTGGAGGCTGAAAGCGATCGTCGGTCCTGGGCGGCGGCGGAGGAGGCCATGCCGTCGGTTGAGGATCCTTTCGCAGATGAAGAACCAGGTGGAGAAAAGGAGCCGAGAAAACCTCCCATGTTTGGTAAGTCTATCAGCCCGAGTCGACTGCTCTCATACTGACAAAATTAGGCATCCGCCCTGACAGCCCTACTCGGCGCACCGCCATGTTCAAGGACTCATACCTACGCCTGCTAATGTCTCTCTGCGGGTTCAAGCTCCTCGGCCCGGCTTCTGAGGAAACGCCTGAATCTCCATGGATCGTTGCCGATGACATCTCTGCCGACCACCTCAAGGACTCTCTACACTTCATCAACCAAGCCGAGTTTAGCCCGCCCACGTTTGATGACGGCGTCTTGGCAGAGGATCAGCTGAAGCGCAAGACGGTGTCTCGGAAGAAAGCAGCGTTTGACGACGACGAGGACGGGGAGCTTGACGACGAGCTCTTGTTTCCTGCCGGTGGACCGACTGTGCGCAAAGCTGTGGATGCACCGAAGAAGACAAAGAAGACGAGAAGGATACGGCGCAAGGGCAGTGAAGAAGAGCCAGACGACGAGGCCCTCGATGAAAAGGCCCGCAAGCGCCGAGATCGCGAGCTTGAAAAGATGCGCAGGATCAAGTCTGCGCTCTACGTCCGCGACGGCGACGATGAGTTCGACTCGGATGAGGACGAAGCGTTCTTCGCACGCGAGAGAGCCATCGCTGACCGCGCCAAGGAGGCCGCCAAGTCCGCCACGGCTGTTGGGGATTTTGTCGCGCTGCCGAAGAAGCGCAAGTCGGACGTCTTGCTCACGGATAGCGACGACGACGACGACGACGACGACGACGACGACGACGACGACGACGACGACGACGACCTGACATTAACGCTGAAGGCGCTGAGGAGCCAGGAGGGCGCGGAGGATAGTGAGACGGGCGATACTCCCGTAGATATCAGTGAGGACGAGGGTCGGAAGAGGAGGAGGGTGAGCGCTGATCTGGATGAAGAAGAGGCGCCTGGGGAGGCTGAGGATGTGGACATGGAAGCCTCAGCGGCGAAGACCGCGGAGGCTGACAAGGGCGACGAGGATGCAGATGATGCGCCCGTGGTGGTGACAAGGCGGCCGAGGGTCAGGGGCGGATTTGTTGTGGACAGCGATGACGATGAATAGTTGATGACTGGGCATGGCACGTTGGATTGGCGTTTTGGATGGGTCTGAAGTACGACTACCGGGTCTTGCGTGTTCATATACTAAGGACGGGATATATCATTTGTTTCTAGCGTCTCAAGCATAGGCCCCTGAATTCTGCGTTACTCCTCCGTTTCGTTTCAACCATGACATCGCATCTAATGTGCTAACCTCTTTGACTGGGATGGTATATCATGTAAATCCCTCTGGGTACACAGCCATGAGCAGTGTATGTCCGAGAACCGTGTCTCATCCGATGAAAGACAACCAAACACTCAGACATACCATGCAGTCATGCTCTCAAGGTGAAGTCGGTCGCCGATGTGAGGAGCTCCCCCTCCGCACATTGGCCGACCTCCTATCCACGCTCCTCCGCCTCGTCGCCGTGCTCTGCCCGCTCTGCACCTGTCCCAGCTCCGCCAAGTCCTCCTGGCTCTTACGCGGATCTCCCGCGCCCGCGAAGACACTATCCCTTTGCTCCGTCCGCCGCAGCGACTCGGGCCGTTCCCGCGACGTCGCGCGGCTCGACACGGCCGTCTCATCGCCACTGCCGCTATGCCCCGGGCCGCCCCAGGCGCCGCCGATGCCCTCCATGGTGAACTCGCTCGTCGTCGGGCCGTCGAGCAGCGCGAGCTCCTCGGGGCGGAAGGCGCGCGGCAGCAGCAGCGCGCGGATGGGGATGAGCGCGAGGATGAAGACGGGGAAGCCAACGGCGGCGGCGGTCTGCGTGATGGCAAAGGTGGCGCCGAAGCCGAGGAGCTCGACGGCCGCGAAGAGCCACACGGCGGAGCGGCGCTTGATGGCCCGCAGGGGGTGGCTCGCCGGCGTGAGGCTCGCGTCGCGGCACAGGAAGACGAGCTTGGCGGTGATGCCGTTGGCCTCGAGGGCCTGTATTCCCATGACGAAGAAGAGGCCCGCGAGGACGCCCTGGGGGATGAGGTGCAGGACGACGAGGAGGGGGCCCGTCATGGTGCCGAGCGTCAGGAGGCCCTGAGCCAGGTTCGAGACGCGCTGCTCGACGACGTGGGTCGCCTCAAAGGTGTAGCCGCCCTTGTCCTCGCCCTTTTCGTCGAGCTCCTTGACGGGCTTGGTGACGCACAGGGACTCGGTGTGGAAGGGGGCCTGGGGGATGAGGCCGTTGGGGAAGGGCAGGCCGAGGATGCCGGCGACGCCGGTGGTAACGCCGAGGAGGAAGATGTCCCAGTGGAAGCCGGCCGGCTTGCGAAGCGGGAACTCGCTCCCCTGGGCGATCAACGATGATACTTTGGCTGTCAGTCCCGGGACGCCGGTTCGCAGGATCGAGGTGCGACATACCATTGTGGTCGAACCAGAAGAGAATCGTGAGCAGCACCGCAAACGGCAGCGCCGTGAAGATCTCACCAACACTCAGGTCCCAAAAGCTAACCAGCCAGGCCCTCCCACTCGTGGGCACGAACGCAGCGCCCGTCGGCAGCCGCTCCAGCTCGACCTCGCGCATGCGCCCAAAGTGCACAAAGCCCGTGAAGAAGACGAGCGTCAGCGGCGTGCCGTAGTCCTTGAGGAACAGGCGCACCGGGTGCCGGAAGAGGCTGCTGGCCCCCAGCTGGCCGCACGCGTAGGCGGCCATGAAGACCAGCAGGGACGCCACGATGGACAGGTAGAAGGCGCTCGAGCCGCCGAGGCGGTCGAGCACCTGGATGCCCTTTTGCAGGTAGATGAAGGCGACGTAGAAGCCGAAGATGTCGCACGGGAAGCGCGTCACCCAGCGCAGCCAATTGCACGAGTTTGCGGCGGCGAGGATCCAGTGCAGGACGAGGGACCATCTGCATTTAACAAGTCAGTATGCATTTTGGGCTGGGGTCAGGGGTTCGGCTTCGCTTACATGCCGATCCAGGCCATGAAGCCGATGTAGTTGACTCCGGTCCCCTTCATGATGTCGAACACGGTACTGGAGAGCTTGGTCAGAAAAAGTGCTGAGAGGTCTCGCCGGAGCCGGGCTGCACAAACTAGTTGAAGACGGTGATGGGGCCTGTCGAAAGCCGTCAGCATCTGCCGTCGTCAAGTCCCAGAGGCCAACGTACCAGTCACGCCGACGATGACGAGCGGCTGGGCGGCAAAGAGCGAAAAGACGACGGATCCAAGGACAGAGGCCAGCAACACCTCGTTGACGCCGTAGTTGGACCCCGTCTTCTGGAACATGTCGAGCGAAAAGGCCAGAGCGGGAAGAATGCTGCGCACCAAGTCAGCCCCTGACCCCTAGAAAGACGCAACCCCGGGCATGGGCGATGTGCTCACTTTGCAAAGTACATGTAGACCGTGGCCGGCACGACGCGGTAATCCCACGCGTCCAGCCAGTCGCTGCCGTAGTACGGCGCCCTGCGACGAACATCGTTGGTCATGCCGCGGAAGAGGTGAATCTTCCACCAGGGCTCCTGTTTCCGCGGCTGCTCATCCGCCTGTGCGCGAGGCTCCTGAGCCGTGGGCAGAACAGGCCCGTCCGTCCGTTTGGCGGTAGTTGCCATTGCTTCCGATGTGTATCCGCGGACGGAGCCGATGAGGCGGGGCGACGATGCGGGTGTCTCAGGCCGTCCGACGCAGTCTACGCATGAGGATGCCGTGCTGCAAGTCGCGTCGACGACGGTATAGTCGGGACGGGCGCAATAAGTGAACGAGGCCAATCTCGGCGGACGCGTCCATCACGCTCCCTGGGCAGCGCGGCGAACAAACACAGACGAGTGCGAGATGCAACATGTCAGATCTCGGAGCCACAACCGCCGCGAGAGGTCCGGCGGCGGGTATATATAGATATGGTTTCGAGTCGCGGCCAGCCGCTCATGTCGTCTCACTCACCGTCCCGCGAGAATTTTCGCTGAACCGTCTCGGTACCCCCGACACCAGCGACCCCGCGGGAAGGTACTTGCGAGCGACCTGGGCCGCAACCGCAACCATCTCGAGCTGCGCCAATGCGGAGCCTAAACGCACCATTGCCACCCGCCCAGCGCGTGCCATGACATCAGGCCGCTGGACCGTATCAATCTAGGACAACGTCAAACATCAACCTATATCGCGCGAATTGCAAAATGCCGGACCAAACAACTGTGTTTATGATCCAGCGAGGACAGCCTGCTGTATTTCATCCGTACATTCTTAAGAAAATACTTTCCAGATTTAATTCATTGACATCCAGCACCCAGTCTCAACTCTTCATCGTCTTCTCTTCGCCGTTTAAGTCCCACCCCCGTAACCGCCTTTCTGGGAACTTTCTCGGCCAATCACATGGCCGTATAAAGTTCCTTTCATCACCACTACTCCGGGCAACCCATCTCTCATTGAACGTCCAAGTTCCCGTACGGATTAGATTACGATTAGCAAGTAGTTCTCTCCTTGAGAAGCTGCGGCCCGTGAGTCGTTTTCAGCACTTCAACCGGGGATCTTGGCAGCGTCATGCGGCATGATGAGACTGCCAACGGGAGGCGATTTGCTTCACATTCAGGCACGCCATGTCCATATTCCAGGCAGTGGGATGCGCATCGTCACCGTCCTAGCGGACCATTATGTCTGACCCAAGAAAACTCCATGCGCTATCTTCCTTCCCCTTTCAATGTGCCGCCCCCATAGGCAAGTCTACAATTCTAGCCCTAAAGTACATGTTACACGATAATCTCCCTCCCCGTAGCTCCTCCCCCTGGGGAGAGATGATACTGAAATACACGGGGACAATACCCTAGTATCTGGTAGAGTTGAGAGCACACGCATGTGTCGCCGTCGCATTGCCGCCCAATGCGGCCTACACTTGCGTCCCCAGGCCTTACTAGGCCGGCCAATCCCCTGGCGCCTTCAAGTTCCTGGCAGTCGGATCCTCGACTGCTCGCAAGTGCGCCGAGCTCACTGCTGTGTAACCGCTTGCGCATCCGCCCCACCTCACCTCGGTCCGTCCGTCCTCCCATCAGGTAGTTGCTTGAACGCCGGCGCCGGAGCCGGTGGGTCGCCCGGTGTGGTCGCGTCGGAGGGGAATGGTGGCGGGGCGCTCTCCTCCTTGCCGCCTCCAAAGTACTTCTCAAAGTCCTCGTTGTCATCAAATGGCCGCTTGCCCAGGATCCTCACCATGTCGTCACGCACCAGAGCCTCCTTCTTGAGCAACTCCTCCGCGACCAGGCCCACCTCCTTCTTCTTCTCCACCAGAAGCTCCTTGCATCGCGCGTACGCCTCTTCGACTATCCGGTGAACCTCCTGGTCGATCTGCTGCGCCGTTGACTCCGCAAAGGGCTTCTGCATCCGGTTCGGGTCGTTCTCGAAGTGCACAGGTCCGACCTTCTCCGACATGCCCCACTGAGTCACCATGTTGCGCGCCATCTGTGACACCTTCTTGAAGTCGTCACTAGCACCCGTCGTAACCGTGGGGAAGTGAAGCTCCTCAGACACGCGTCCACCCATCGTCATGGCCATGCGGTCCATCAGCTGGTTCGTGTTCATCAGGTACGCGTCCTGCGGCAGGTACTGGGCGTAACCCAGAGCGCCTTGTCCGCGGGGGATGATGGACACCTTCAGCAACGGGTCTGCGTGGCGGAGGAACCAGCCGCAGATGGCGTGGCCAGCCTCGTGGTACGCCACCGTCTTCTTCTCCTCCGGCTTCAACACCAACGACTTGCGCTCCAAGCCACCAATAACGCGCTCGATTGCCCGCTCAAAGTGCTCCATCTTGACATCCTCGGCGTTTCCTCTGGCAGCTGTTTTTCTCTCGTTAGTGGGTTTTCCTCTTGTCAGGGGTATACGCCAGGGGTAAGCTTACCAATGAGAGCGGCCTCGTTCACAACGTTGGAGATGTCGGCGCCAGAGAATCCAGGAGTCAGCGTAGCAAGTCGGCCAACCAGGTGGTCTTGGTCTTCCTTGGTCACAATCTTCTTGAGATACACCTTGAAGATCTCCTGTCGGCCGCTCATCGTTGGGCGGTCGATGTAGATGTGCCTGTCGAAACGTCCCGGTCGCATCAACGCCTTGTCCAGAATATCAGCACGGTTGGTGCCGGCCAAGACGACAACCTGCTCCCGGGTGTTGAAGCCGTCCATCTCCGTGAGAATCTGGTTGAGCGTGGCCTCTCGCTCGTCGTTGCCACCGAATCCACGACCACTGTCCTGTCTGGCCCTACCGATGGCGTCGATTTCGTCGATGAAGATGATGCACGGCGCATTCTTGCGGCCCTCGGCAAACAGATCACGGACTCGAGACGGTCCAACACCGACAAACATTTCCACAAACTCGGAGCCGCTGACGCTGAAGAACGGCACGCCCGACTCTCCAGCTGTTGCCTTGGCAAGAAGCGTCTTGCCCGTTCCTGGTGGGCCGGCGAGAATGGCGCCACGGGGAATCTTGGCACCGAGCTTCTCAAACTTCTCGGGTTGCTTCAAGAAGCTGACAAACTCCATAATCTCCATCTTGGCCTCCTCTAGACCGGCGACATCGGAAAATTTGACCTTGACTGCGCTCTCGGCGTTGAACTTCTTGGCCTTGCTTTTGCCAAAGTTGAACATGCCTCCACCTCCAGCCCGTCCGCCCATTGATCGCTGGGTCCAGAGAATCAGACCGATGAACAAGAGAGTCGGTCCAAACGCTAGGAGGAGATTGCCAACGGTGCTGCCGCCGGCCTCGTAGCTGACCGGTATCCTCTCGGATTGAGGAATGCCAAGCTGATCCTGGGCCTCCTCCAGCTTCTTCTCAAAGGACTCGACGGAGCCGATGGAGAAGACGTATGTTCTCCTGCCGTTGGCTCCAGACTCAGAAGTCGCTTGGGAAGCATCTGGGTGCAGCTCCACTCGCACTTGAGAACCGTTTATTACCACCAGCTTCTGAACCATACCCTTGTCCAGGAAAGCCTTGCGCATCTCCTGCCAGGTGATCTCCTTTTCGGAGAAAGGCTTGCTGAGTGACTCGGCCGCCCAGAGGGTGATACCCAGGACAAGACCAGTCTGGAGAGCATCCGCCCAGCCATTCCTCTTCTTTGGTCCTTGCTGTCCGGGCCCTTGTTGGTGTGACTTCGTATCGTCCGATCGCCTGTCTCGAGGCTGGCCATCCTCTCCGCTCTTGTGTTCCTCACCCTCCTTCTTGTCGTGCTGTTCGGGGTTGTTTTGGTCGAACATGCGGTTCCCTTGTTGCTGTTGTTGAACCTCCCACTCGGCTAGCCTCTCGGCCATGACGAAGACGCATCGCATGAGCTTCCCCTTATCCAGGATAGACAAGTGGCCGGGGCCTTGGCGCATCTTTTGGAGCAAGTCTCTTACTTCCGCAGGTGCGCCGATCTGTTCCAGGCCCTTCAGAATATCCCGCAGCGTCTGCCTCTGGCCCTCTGGCAAGACATTCTTGAACGCTTCCAGTTGAGCTATTTCCTCCTTGGTCAGGCGGATCCAGCCCTCTGGCAGGGGGGGCATCGGGGTTTTCGGCGCCGAGGACTTGCCGTCCTCGGCCGGTTTGCTCTCGGATTCATTTTGGTTCTTCGGCTTTTCGGTGTTGGTGTCCTTCGGCTGTGAATCATCCTCCGACTGCGGCGGCTTCGAGGAGTAGAATCTCGGTCGGATGCCGTACGGGGTCGAGCAAACAGTTGACGCAATCGATCGGGACACGGTCGGTAGTCGTAGGCTCCGCTGGAAACTCGACTGCTGCGACAATCTTGCTAGCCGCGCGAGCTGGCTCGATTGCCGAAGAAATCTCGACATGGTGGTTGTCGGAGGTGTCGCAAAATGCGGAACCACCGGGGTTGGTGAGGGAAACGTGGGATGACGCCGCCTTATCTCATGAGCAGCGCAGGTCGGCGCTCGAGGGCTCAATATGCGGCCGTTTGAGAAAGAAGCATCCAACCGTAGCGGATACTGGGAGTTGCAACGCTACGTGGACCAGTTGATGACACCACGATATGCGAAGCTTCTGACGGTGAGTCCACCACCTTCTAGCCCGAAATTAGCTGGGTCACGTGCACCGGCCTGGGAGTACCGGGTGTAGGGTAGGTTGTCGCGGGCTCCTGCACTATCGCCACCAAAAGTCAATTAGTCACAGTGAGATGACTTACTCGTACCTTGCTTATCAAATGTCTTCCTTCAATTTATAGAGGAAAGCCCTTGTTGCAGATTGCAGCTTCCGAGAGTCCGACGCTGGTTCTAATATGGACCTTGATCTTGTAGCCGTTGCACGTGCAAATACAGATTGACGGGAGGCTTGCCGTGGAAGTCATGGAAGAAGCAAGCACCTGAACGCTTAGATCGATGGTGCACGAAGTTACGAAGAAAGCCTAGCACCATGATGGAACAGCCGAAATCCGAGGCGTCCGCACCATTTCCATGTTATGCCCCTCGCTTGCGTATTAATATACATCGAATTTGGCCACTGCCCTTTACAGGCACATTCCAGCTTTGACCGGACGGGGTCAGGATATCGAGTTGGCTAGTTTCCCCATCCTCTGGAGTCAGATCAGGCCAATCTCTCCATATCTCCACAGTCGATCCCTCTGCGAGCGCATGCTGGGAATAGCAAGCGAGAACACGTCGCGCCTGGGCTTCGTCTCCGAGCTCCAGTAACATGACCTGCGGCTGTAGTATTCCGGCAATGTCCAAGAGTCTCGAGTAGAAGACGTCCGCGTGCTCCCATCCCGCTGGTACAGGAAGACGGTTGCTGGGAACGAGCGCCAGCCGTGGCTCATACTTTCGAACAGAAAATCCCAACTGCCCGTGCCCATAGTCCCAGACCTGCTGGGAGATGTACGGAGGATTCGAAATGAGGACGTCCCAAGGCCGGCCGGCGAGTGCTTGAATACCGCCATCGTCGAAAATGTCCATTTTAGAGATTTGCAGATTCTGGCTAGCGTTCCGTTGGTGTATATGGCCCATATTAGTGCTCTGATCGATATTTTCCTGGGCAAGTTGGACGGCTTCATCGGCGACGTCGACTCCGAGCACGTTCAATCGACCGACCGACTGCTGAAGCGAAGAGAACAGAAGCAACGGGATGCAGCCAGTGCCAGTACAGAAGTCGACGATATTTAGCCCATGCTTGCCATGTCCAGGGTTACGATCCAAGAGCCTCCCCGTGTTGATTAGGTCTACGAGGTGGCACGCATAAGCCTCCGTCTCCGGCCTCGGGATTAGGACGCCGGGCCTGCACTTGAGCTCCAGGTGGCCGAATGGCTGCGATCCGAGAATGTACTGCAAGGGAACACCTCGGCCTCGTTCCCTGCATAGTTTTGCCAAATGCTTGCTGTCATGAGTCTGCGCCGTCTTGGCGATGTGCTCCGTGATCCAGCGCAGCTCGTGCTGGGCAGATTGGAGGTCCCTGCACGCAGGCAGAAGGGCCGCGAGGCTAGGGGAGTGCTGTCTGGCTTGCCGATGAAGCCATGGCGGGAGTCGTGGCATGAATCGTGCAACTACGTGCCCGTCGACAGTGTGCTTTTCATGGCAGCAATAAAAGGATAAGTGGACGCGATTCACTCGCCGGCGTCGCCACCGCGATGGGGCGAAGGTTTGTGTTGAGTTTATCCGAGTATCAGCCGCCCCTACGCCCATGTCGCCGCGTCGTTCACTGCTCCGACCAGACCCACGCTTCAAGATTCCTTGTTCTGCTTTGTCAACGTCCTGTTCCTGTTCGGCATCAGGCCAGGCCACATTGCCATTTTTGGATTGACCGAGACTCGCCTGGCTACCGGCTTGGACTTTTGTTTGAGTATTCTACCGCGACGCTACAGTGAGTACCACCCTGCTTGACCGGCCACTTCTGCTGACGATGAAAACCCAGAGAACATTGTACTTGCTATTTCAACAGGTACAACAAGATGAACGCCCCCGATCGGTAAGTTGCTTTAACTGCTCAATGGTCCTGCATCTCTGCGCTGCGTTTGAGCGTCCTCGGAATGAGCTGTCACTGCCTACCTTGCCCAACCCCCCCAATGAGACTGGGCAGGGAACATCGATGTCAGGGTCTGTGTCTGGGTCCTACTAGGCTACGATGTCCCTAAGCTGTCGGTACAGAGGCCACCGAGTCTGGGCCTCAGCGACTGGATGCCGTCAAAAAGATGCAACCGGGGCCGGCCACGCAAGTGCCGGCCACAGCATTGGGGTTAGCACCCGACAACTACCAGAGCTGTTCACAGCTGCAGCACTGAGCAGTGCAGACTGCCTAGCTGGATTGCCAGGCGTTCTGCCCGAGGTGCTGCTAGTTTCGGGTTCCAAGTTCCAAGCTTGTGTATTTCTTTCTGTTCAAGGATTTGAGGAGCGGCAACCGCGCCTGCTGAACACACGCTGCCCCTTCCCACCCACATCACTTTCTCTCGTCCAGCCGTGTGCATCGGCCCCCAACCTCCCAATGAATCCCCGAGTTCTCCCAACTCTTGTATTTCGCCTGCGTTTGCTCACCATGGCCGGCTGCAACGCAAAGCACTACAATCTCCAGGACACCGCGTAATTCGCTTGGCTTGTGGCATCTGCGGGCTGAAACGCGTTCGCTAACCGTTGGCCAGCTTCGAGCTCTTCCTGCTCGGCGAGGGCGAGAAGAAGATCGAGGAGAAGGTTTACTCTGGTGAGTCGCTTCAGTCCCGACTGAGTGACTGCGCGTCGAGGCCCGCGCGTGCGTTCTAACCTCGCCGTGCAGGCATGTCCAACACGTCGGATTTCATCCTTAACAAGGAGGACCACACGCTCGGCAATCTGCTCTCGGAGCACCTGAAGCTGCACCCCAACGTCTACATGGCTGGCTACAAGCGTGAGTCTGCGCGCCGTTGCCATTTGCCTTTGGCTCAACTGACTGTCCCTCCAGTCGCCCATCCCAACGTCCCGAACCTTTTTATCCGACTCCAGACCGATGGCAGCAAGACGCCGCGCGAGGTGTTCTGTGCGGTGTGTGAGAAGCTCATCAACCAGCTCGAGTCGCTCCACCAGGAATTCACTCGCGAATGGGAGCTGCGCCGCATCACCAACGTGGGAGAGCAGGGCAACATGCAGACCAACGGCCATTAGGTCGCGAGGCAAAACGGGTGCAAGGGGCGATTGGCGTTATGGATACCAAGATATCGAACTGGCTTGCTTTAGGGCTATATCACAGGATGGAACTGTAGGTAGGAAGGGTGGATGGCTTTGCGAGATTTTGTCTCTTCCAATTTGACGTGCCTGATACGATCATCAGGCTAACACTTCTGCCGTTTTCTACATGGTGATTCCTCTCATGTCGAGACGGCATAGTGACCTTGTGTGGTACTCCGTGCACACGAGCCCTGGCCCTCACTCTCCGCCTCGGGATCGTTCAAAGGCGAGTTAGGCAACTCTTGGCCGCCCCGTCGTCTGATCGCTTCCACGTACATCCGTCGGCTCAAGCTGCGACCTCGCCTGGTCCTTCGCCACCGGGAATCAACTGTGACTTGAGTGAGTAAAACAGAAACTTGTTAGAGATCCACCAACATACCATGCAGATGTTGTTTCCGTTGAGCAGAATCTTGGACAGCTTTGTGTGGTTGCCGCTGTAGTCACTGGCAGGGCTCGTCAGTCCCGTCCGCCTCGCACGAATACGAGCTTGTGCTTACTATTCCGTCACATCTTCCAGCACCATGTCTGTCGAGGGGGTCAGACGAGCCTGCTCACGGACATCCAGGACCGGGGCTGTACTCACTGACGTAGTCGTCGAACCCGACGAGAGTGCCGCTGAATTCTGCGCAGACAATCAGCCCAGCTGTCCTGCTGTGACCCAAGTTAGACCTCACCTTTCTCGCCCTTCATGATGACCCATATCCGTGAGCCGACGCACTTGTCGATGAGTTCTGGCTGGTGGTCAGTGGGCGCATGAGAGGTCGACGAGGGGCAGAGACTGACCGAGGGGCAGCAGTTGTGACGCCATGGTTGGAGTTTCTGACCAGTTGGCCGGGTAGACGTGATGGATGCTGTCGGTTTTTTTGATCTGAGACGCAGGTGCAGGCTGTCCAATAATTTGTGCCTGTCAGGCGTCGAGTTCGTTCGTCTCAAGATCTTCTCATGAATGGCGGCCAGGGTCGGTGCTGCGAGTAGTCGCTATGGGTTAGTTCCTCTCGCACGGCTCCACGTGCCCACGCGCGAATGACTAAGCAGCTTCGTGTCTGCATCTCACCTCCCCTGTAAGTGCATTGCAGCCGTTCGTCGCCAATCCCTCCCAGCCTCCCGACTCACGGCTGCCTGTTCACAGCCCACAACGTATCGCTGCGTCTTGATCATTGGCCGCGGCCATGGATCTCCGCCGGCGCACAAACCGCCATCTATGACATACAAGAGAGGCCCGCGCATTGCTGGCAATGTCCTCTCACTTGTACCTCTCAAGCCGCCGTGCCGTGTACGACATCCTGGGCGGCCGTCTTCCGGTTCTGTACGTGCCAGCTCTGGCGCAGCCCGTTCTATGAAGGTCATGAAGCGAGCCATGGCTTCAAATACGGCGAGTCCTCTGTGGAATCCGAGTCTGGGCATTCGATTCTCCCCGAGCCCCGAGGCCAAGCCCAAGCGCAAGGCTCTGTATCCTCAACTTGATGTATCTCGATGTATTCACGTTACCGGCCCCGGCAGCAACAACAACAGTGGCCTGCAACGGGAGGCAAATACGGCGCACAGCGTTTACACGAGCGATGAAGAGTTGCTCAACAGTCAGTCCGTTATGGAAGCGCAGGCTGCTTTGTTGCTTGCGGATCCTATTGTTCAAGGAGGTGCCTCGATGAACACTCCTGATGATATCACGCGCGAAAAGGACAAGAGCAAGGCCAATGTCGAGGAGGTGGGATCTGAAAAGAGACAGAGCAAAGACCTAGAACCCGTCGACCCACCCCAGACATCATTGAGCTTCAACATCTCCACCGACCTCTTCCACGCCGCCAGAGCCGGCATCCCCGGCACCCCCAACTCCTTCTGGTCTCACACAATGTACCAGAGAACCACCCCCGAAGGCGCAGTTGAGAGGGTCAAGGTCCACTACTGCACGAGCAAGCACACCATGGAGCACGTCTGCAAGCGGCACTTCCTCGGCGAGCCCGTCCTAGGCCTCGACCTCGAGTGGCTGCCCTACGCGAGCCGCAGCTCCGGCGCCCGCGAGAACGTCTCTCTCATCCAGATCGCCAGCCCCGGCCGCATCGGCCTCTTCCACGTGGCCATGTTCGCCAAGGGCGTCGACCTCGTCACGCCCACGTTCCGCAGCGTCATGGGCGACCCCGCCGTGAGCAAGGTCGGCGTGCACGTCCAGGGGGACTGCACGCGGCTGAGCAAGTACCTCGGCGTCGAGGCCCGCGGCGTCTTTGAGCTCAGCCATCTCTACAAGCTGGTAAAGTTTGCGGCGGCGGGGACGCCGAGGCTGATCAACAAGGTTCCCGTGGCTCTCTCCACGCAGGTGGAAGAGCTTTTGCGCCTGCCGTTGTATAAAGGGGATTCCGTTCGGTCGAGCAACTGGATGCGGCTCTTGAATGAGCGGCAGTTACAGTGTATGTGTCAAGCCCAACCTCTGGCATGAATTCAGCTAACATTTGTACAGATTCTGCCTCTGATGCCTACGCGGGCATCCAACTATATTACGTCTTGGAAGCAAAACGCAAGGCGCTCAAGCCAGTACCCCCTCGGCCTCACCATGCAGAGCTCGGCCTGCCCATCCCCATCCCAGAGCCAGAGCGAGAGCCAGAGCCAGAAACCAGCGAGGCTTCCAGTGGAGGAGCCTCGACAGAGGCAGGCACCGCATCAACCCCAGCCAAATCCGCACAAACGCCCAGGAAAGCCAAGTCTGCGGCGACTCCCAAAGCTGCTAAATCCCTACGCCCTGCGTCAACGCTGAGAGACGCTCGTGTCACGGCCGCCGAGCTCAAGACGAAAGAGTACCGCGCCGCCAAGCAGACGCCCGTGTCGGCGTCGCCGGCTGCGCTCCGCGCGTACTACATCTGGCACACCAACGAGGACCTTGTACCTGAGTTCATCGCCAAGCTGCTGCGTGATCCACCGCTGCAGACAAACACTGTTGTCTCGTATATTCTGGATGCTATCACAGCCGAGAAGATGCCGTACAGCAAGGCGAGGCTCGAGTCGGAGGTCATACCTCATCTGCACCCAAGGCTAGTGAGCGGGAGATATCGGCACTTGGCCGGGGATTGCGAGACTATCGAACCGCCAAAGGAAGTATCCTGAATGCCTTTGTACATTTTTGACTCCTGGATATATTCCAATCTTATAACATCTATGAAGCAAGCAGACCTCTTCCGCGATTGATTTGAACCTTCTTGTCCTCTCCTGCGCTCACAATGCCCCATGTCTTGTCCCACACAACGCTGAATACCTTTGCTCCGTCTCCAGCCGGCGGGAGCTTCTTTCCCTTGAGCCATTCCCGCCCAATCGTGTAAGCCGGCTCGCTGACTCGGCCGCCGCCTTCCTCCGACGTGCCAGGTCGTACGCTGCGGAGATCCCACACCCGACATGTGCTGTCATGCGAGCCGGATACCAACGAATAGTCGTTTTCTGGAGCGGCCGACAGGGATACGACCATGTTGACGTGGCCACGGAGAGTCATGGCCGCGGTTGCCGCCGCAGACTCGCGAGGATCCAACAAAGCGATGTGCCTCGCCGATGAACCAGCCGCTACTAACGAGTTGCCTGGGAGCGCTGCCGCGCAGAGAATAGGGTGCATGGTGGTTAGCCTCGAAACCTCTCTTTGCGTGGTCAGATCGATCGTCCTGACGGTGTGGTCTTGCGATGCGGAGTATGCCACAGTAGCGTCGTTGGGGTGGAAGATGGCTGCCGTGACGGCATCATTGTGCATCGGGATCATGGCCAGAGGACCGCGCTGGGCGGTAGAACCAGCTGCCGCGGAAAGCTTGGCTCGCTTGGTGCTGTGGGCAGAAGGCAGGCTATCGGGGTCGGCCTGAGGCGCGACCCTCTTGGAGGACGTCCATACGCCGACACGGCCATCGGATGAGGCTGTGAGGATGCGTTTCGTGGATCCGTTGACCTCGATGCTGTTGATGTTCTTCTCGTGGCCCCAGAGCTCCATGCTGGGCTTGAGGGAGCCCGAGAAGCCGTCCTCCGACTCTTTGTAGTCCCACACAACAACCTTCCTGTCCAGGCCTGCCGATGCGAGCTTTGACGGCGACAACCACCTAACGGCGTTGATGCGTTGGGTGTGACCACCTGCCCGACCAGCCGACGACGTGGCGACTGCCTCACCAGAAGGATTCCATATCCTAATGAGACCATCATAAGATGCACTGGCGACTTTGTCGTTGAACCTGGCGCCATCGACGAGCTTTCCTGCCGCAGAGGTTGACGAGAGGACGTCGACGCTGCTAACCCAATCGTCGTGCTGGAAGCTTGCTTCGTAGACGGGCGGCAGCAGACTGCGGACGTACTGCAACGTCAGCGTCGTTTCAGAGGACAGGCCGTTTGTCGAAAGATGCTCCTCGATGCTTGTTCGCAGGAAGGTGCCGCTGGCGAGGAAGTCGAGCGGGACTGGCGACGAGGTGTCGAGCATGGACTCGGAGTTGAGAATTCGCGAAAGTCCATAGCGCTTGATGTCTTTGGAACGGTTAGCATTTCTCTATGATCGCGCCTGTGCTCGGATGTGTTGGAGAGAGAATTGACTGACCTGCAGGGACGAGCAGCTGCCGCTTCGACTCGGGGAGTTCCAGACCAGGCTCATTGGTGGTGAAGATGACCTTCACCTGGTTCGGTGAAGACTCCATCCTCCAAGGTTGCCTCGTAAAGGTCGAGCAGAATTAGGGCAAGCGCTTCGATCGCCAGCCAAGGAAGCTCTTGTCAAGAATTCCGAGGCAGCGTAGATGGTACTGGGTATCTCGAGCGGTTGACGCAGACTGGTGTGGGATTGAGATGGAGCTCCAGAAAATTTTGGGAAAGACAGCGCCAGCCTCGAGGTTGCCGGCCCCACAGAGGGGCAGATGTGGCCGGTGAACAGCCAATTGGACCCGACTAGCCACGAGGCTGAGAACAGGAACCAAGGGAGGCATAGGAGCAATACGCACAAGCTGAACAATCGGTGAGGATCATTGCGTATCTCAAAGGTGATTACAACATAGACTGTGCAATCTCAATACTGTTGGCAATATTTGCTGGGATGTCTTTCCGTTGAAGCTGGGCATCACAATCACCCTGGATCATGTGCTAAGGACCCGAAGAATTCTTTGGCTGGGGCTTTCGGACAACGTAGCAAGAGGTTCGGGTTGCAGTGGGCGCTCGAAATAATTGATGAGATGCAGCAGCAAACAACGGTCGTCCAGGTTGCAGCACTTCCTCAGCAACGGGGTGGGGTTTGCAGCAGCCCGAGCGGGGCCGAGCCCTGGAGGTGTTCGTCGACAGGCTTGGGCCGCCTGACGAGGCAGGGAAGTCATCCACAGCTTGCTGCGACACCGGATCGAGTCAGTAACTCTCCACAGGGCTTTGCAGACTATTGCCTTGTGTATCCGCACAGCATAGGACCATTGTACTGTCCCAAACTGAGGCGACGCACCCCGAGGAGATGCTTCTCATTAGTTGTCTTCCAAGGATGGAAAACCACTGCCTACGGAGCAAGGTTGTCGAATCTCCGTGGGCAAGGACGGGCGGTGTTCTCGACCAAGGTTGGCTGCAGGTGTCTTGGCCCCGCCTCCCATGTCGTCATCCCGCCGTCCAAAGCTGTACACGATAATCTCGTCTTGCCGTCTTGGTTACCTCGTCCCTGTGCACAACCGTCCTCGTGTCATTGCGGTAGGTACCCAGGTACTTGCTCAAGCCATCCGTGCCTGACCGCTGTCAAAGGTCGCCAACTCCTGCAGTTGCAGAGTACACTCGTAGTAGCGCAAGGCCGTGCCATGTCCTGGGATGCGATGGGGGCTCTAATACTGACTCGACGGCCCCGGCGGCACTGCGGCCGCCATCTCGCAACTAATAACGAGGGCCTCATGACCAGGCGCTTGTTCCTCCAGCCTGCCCGCGTCTGGTGGGTTGGTTGAGCGGTAGTGGAACGGTAGCGGCCCACTGAGAGGCCGGCCGCCTGGCACAAACAGTGGACACAGCGCAAGCAAACCACTGGAGAAACTTGGAGGATGGCGCAGGTGGGTCTGGGGATGGCAAGATGGCCTGGCTGATCGTGGGTCACGGGTTCCGCCCCGGCCATCCTCTCCTCCTCAACCAGGTCTCTTTCCCTTCTGAGCAACCCCTCACGACAACTCCTCCGTCGTCACGGCTCGCTTTCGAACCTCTCCTGCCGCTGAAGCCTGCAATACCGAACTGGAACGCTGTCCGTCTGTGCTCCCACAGCTAAGCGCCAGAGGGAATTGGGTCCCCACCAGCAGTAGCTCATCCAAGCTCCCTCCAACACAGCCTCGCCAACGACGGTGCGACCATTTGCGGAAATCTCTATTCTCTGTAGCATCAATAGCTTCCTAGCCCGTCACACACCTCCAATTGCCGTTGCGAACCACCCGCACAGCTTCACATACTTATTCCTACAGCTTCCAGCCTCTCGATCGCGCGGAACCCAGACTCTTTGGCCGGCCGCTGTCTGGTCCCGTCCTTGTCTGCACCTTGCTGCGTGGCACAGTTCGACGCCCCTCTCAGACACCGACGTCATGGCCTCCGACGGCGAGCCGACGCAGACCCGCGATGTCAAGAACCACCTTCTCTTCGAGATCGCCACCGAAGTAGCCCATCGAGGTGAGCACCAGTGCCTGTCCAATCGCGGTACCAGTTCGCTGACCAACATCTTCCCCCAGTCGGCGGTATCTACTCTGTCCTCAAGTCCAAGGCTCCGGTGACCACGGCCGAATATGGCGATCGATACACCCTCATTGGCCCTCTGAACCATCATTCGGTACGTGCACTTCCAGAGCAGAGCCTCATACGTACCCTCCATGTGCTAACGACAATAGGCTGCGGTCGAGGTGGAAGAGATGGAGCCCACGAGCCCGCATCTTGCGGCCACCATGCATTCGATGAAGGAACGTGGTATCGGCATGCTTTACGGCCGGTGGCTGATTGAGGGGGCCCCGAGAGTCCTCCTCATTGACACCAAGACCGCCTACGGCTACCTCGATGAGTGGAAGGCCGACTTGTGGAATATATCCGGCATCCCCTCCCCGCCCGGGGACGACGAGACCAACGAGGCCATTGTCTTTGGCTATCTGGTCGCTTGGTTCTTGGGAGAGGTAGGCTTGGACGTGCGCAGCTCTTTGGGTTCACCGCTGACAGAATGCAGTTTGTATGCCACGAGAAGAACAGGGCTGTCATTGCGCACTTCCACGAGTGGCTTGCTGGTGTCGCCCTGCCCCTGACCAAGAAGCGACGCATCGATGTGACGACCATTTTCACAACGCATGCCACTCTCTTGGGACGATATCTCTGTGCCGGCTCCGTCGACTTCTACAACAACCTGCAGTTCTTTGACGTCGACTCGGAAGCTGGGAAGCGCGGCATCTACCATCGATACTGCATCGAGCGTGCCGCAGCACATGCGTGTGACGTCTTTACGACCGTCTCCCACATTACCGCGTTCGAGTCTGAGCATCTCCTCAAGCGCAAGCCCGATGGCGTGCTCCCCAACGGTCTCAACGTCACCAAGTTTTCTGCCGTCCACGAGTTTCAGAACCTGCACCAGCAGGCCAAGGAGAAGATCCACGACTTTGTGCGCGGGCACTTTTACGGCCACTACGACTTTCAGCCGGATAACACCCTCTACGTGTTCACCGCTGGACGTTACGAGTTCCGCAACAAGGGCGTGGACATGTTCATCGAGTCCCTGGCTCGTCTGAACCACCGGCTCAAGAACGCGGGAAGCAAAATGACGGTTGTGGCCTTCATCATCATGCCCGCGCAGACGACATCCCTCACGGTCGAGGCCCTTAAGGGCCAGGCGGTCATCAAGTCTCTCCGAGACACTACGGCTGTCATTGAGCAGAGCATCGGCCGGCGACTGTTTGAGCGCTCACTCAAGTGGCACGAGGGCGACGGGATGCCGGACGAGAAGGAGCTCATCTCTGGGCAGGACCGTGTACTGCTGCGACGCCGCCTCTTCGCTATGAAGCGAAGCGGCCTGCCGCCAATCGTGACCCACAACATGGTGAACGACGCAGAGGACCCAATCCTGAACCAGATCCGGCGAGTCCAGCTCTTCAACCACCCCACGGACCGGGTCAAGATCGTGTTCCACCCCGAGTTCCTCAACTCGGCCAACCCTGTGCTTCCCATGGACTACGACGACTTTGTGCGCGGGTGCCACATGGGCATCTTCCCGTCGTACTACGAGCCGTGGGGCTACACACCGGCCGAATGTACCGTCATGGGAGTCCCCAGCATTACGACAAACCTGTCAGGCTTCGGCTGCTACATGGAAGAGCTGATCGAGAACTCGAGCGATTATGGTATCTACATTGTCGACCGGCGTACCAAGGGAGTCGATGACTCGGTGAACCAGCTGACGACGCACATGTACGACTTTTGCAACAAGAGCCGCCGTCAACGCATCAACCAGCGAAACCGCACGGAGCGCCTCAGCGACTTGCTTGATTGGAAACGAATGGGCATGGAGTACGTCAAGGCTCGTCAGCTGGCGCTGCGGCGAGCATACCCAGCATCGTTTACCGGCGACCAGGAGGACGAGGAGGACTTCATTCCTGGAGTTGAGCACAAGATTTCGCGGCCATTCTCCGTTCCCGGGTCGCCCAGAGACAAGGGCGGCATGATGACCCCTGGAGACTTTGCCAGCCTGCAGGAAGGCCGGGAAGGCCTCAGCACGGAAGACTACGTTGCGTGGAAGCTGCCGTAAGTGATGATGGCCACAATGTAACGCGAAAGAGGTGTTTGCTAATGATATTGAGCAGCGACGAGGAAGACCCCGATGAATACCCGTTCCCGCTGACTCTTCGGGCCAAGCAGCAGGCAGCCGATACGGCCGTAGTCAAGGCTGCGCTGAACGGCAGCTGATGCATTCTGCGAAGCATCCGTCTCTTGAAGCGACATTGTACATGCCCGCCTTGTCGGCTGAGTTGTTGTGGTCTGTTTGTGCTTTTGAGTTGAATGATTTTGAGTACTCGTGACGGTTTGACAGGGAAGAGGAGGAGGAGGAGGAACCTGTTGTAGGAGGGGAGAGGGAAAGGTATTGCTCTGGGGAATAGGGCGAGGTCCGAATTCCTTAGTGTACTCGTATGTATTCGTATGAAGACGACAGGACTCGTGAGCTTCTCAGGTCGCAGTGCACCCCAGTTATCAGCATGCTGTTAATCACGCCATGAGTGGATGGGTGCTTTGAAGGATCAACCTTTTGTTGCCGCCGTTTCCCAGAGCCAACAGAAAGAGGAGAGATGGAGACATGTGTTGCAGGCAAACCCAGCAGGCCGTACTCGTAATATCCGGCAGGAGTACATCGCAAGCAAACTTGCTTATTAGCGGCACAACGTTCTGGAGACAAGCCGGCAGGGTGAGCAGCGCCGCGATGGCCGCATTAACAAGTCGAGGCATAGTCTGCTCCCGAGTATATTCGACGAGGCCCAGCCAAAACCCGCCAGCCAAACCAGCCGACAGTTTCAGACAGAGTAGGCAGCGGCAGATCCTTTATACTACTCGTATGCGTATGCAAGTGAAACGGCGGGAGAGGCGCGCATAGCGCTGCCCCGGTCGTCGGCCATCATGCGGCTGCCCGGCCGGGAAAGCCATGTACCCGTCCTCGTAGACTACGAGGACGGAGTCGGAGAGCCGAGGAACGGGGTTGTTTCTCAACTCATGCTAGCAAACACGAGATGACGGTTCCAGCTGGGATAGACCCGGGGGAGCCGGACGAACTGGTCTGCTTGCCGGGATCTCCATGGCAGCGAACGCGGTGATGCACGCGAGCTTGACGCGAGGGATGGACGGAGCGCTACGAAGCAGCTCAGGGGTGGGACGAACGGCTGCGCTCCGACAGAAGAAAGCGCTGCGTTTCCAGAACGCCTCAGACACCTGCCGCCCATCCAAATTCCCGCACAGGTCTCGCGCCTCACGTCCTCACCGCATCATCGACGGCGGCGTCGCGATGACCCCCCGTTAGCGAGATTGACCCGCGAGGACCCCGGCCGGCCGTCGTGCCATGTTTCTCGTCGATTTCAGGGCCATGGGTCATGGGACGGGGGCCCGAGTGGGGGATGTTCACAGTGCAGCGGACGGGCGCAGGGGTAGGCGAGGACCCCTGCGACGGGGGAGAGAGAAGAGAGAGAGATTGCGCCGTTGGGTGTTTGTTACGAGTAATATCGAGAGATTGAATTGAGCGAATAGCGCTCGTGCGAGGAAATGAAGAGACGTGCGGCGCAGGCGAATGTGGTCCGTTGAAGAGAGAAACAGCGATGTGGTCCGTTGAAGAGAGAAACAGCGATGTGGTCCGTTGGAGAGAGAAACAGCGAATGTGGTCCGTTGAAGAGAGGAAACCAACGAATGCGTTGGTCCCAGAACGACGGGTCTCGCGTGGCGGGCACGTTGCCTGCTTCCTCTCAGGTCCCTCTCCGCCAAGCCAGTCGCCAGAGCCTCCAGACATGATACCGTCTACGCAGCACGCAAACCGGCTGATCTATACTCGTCCCTGCTCGAAGAAGAAACAGCTTGGCCGACCCTCGAAACGCCCAAGCCAGCGGCAAAGCCCAGCGCGCCGCGAACACGTGCGGCGGCCCCTGCCCGCTCACCGTCGCCTCACCTGACAGCGACACACGGGCCTGTCTTCGTCCCATACTGCCTCGCGCTCGTATACCTCCTACACGCCCATGCGCCACGTCTCTTCTTCCGGTTGCCAAGGTCAATTGCTGAAGGTTCGACGACGAGATGAGGAAAGTTCTGGTCCGCGCGAGTACTCGCGTTGTCAGGTGAGTCGGGGGCGCCTCTGCTCGCAAGCCCGTCCCTGGCTTGGCGCCAGCTGCCCGCCTGCTCCCCCGTCCGTGGCGGAGAGCGGTCCCTTGAGGCTCAGCAACTCCCCCTCCCCCCGGGAAAAGCAACGAAAGAGGCAGCGGACGTCGTGTAACGGCGGAAAGCTGCATGCGGCAGCCGCTCCATCTCGCATGCCCGCGCCGCATGCCCGCCGCTCGAATCGGACGGCCCGCCCCAGCGCACTGTAGGACAGCCAGAGTGCGAAGTGACAAGGGCCTGTGTGAGCCCGCGACATGGCGTCGCTTACACCACCGTGGATCGTCGAGTCGCGCGATGAAGCACGTCGTGAACAAAGGCACGCCGACAATGCCGCCCTTGTCTGACCGTCCTTTGCTTTTCGTGGTACGCGTATTACCGGCCGTCATGCCTTCGGCAACGTGTGCGTCGCGCACAAAGGGCGTTGCCGTGGCATACCGAGATGACCTGTCTCGCGGATGTGGCGGCCGCAGAACACGGGTCCAGACCCTTGCAGGCATTCACACAGATGAGAGTCATCGGACTGCGGAAAGAAAGAAGCGATTTCTTGGTATCATGACTGTAGAACAATCTGCCCCGGCTGTGACCGTCTCCTTGTCGTGCCGAGCTGAACCCGGCTCATAGCAAAACACTTCCAATAACGCCTTTCCCGAGGCCATGCGCGCCTCCCAAAATAGCTATAGTGTATAACGCCTTGGCAAAACTCGTGCCGCTACCCTGTAAACGCCGCGTTTATGTCTCCAGGCCCTGTTGCCTATGTGTGTACCGTCGATGCGCCGCAAGCCAAGAGCCCGTCGTGAGAAGAAAGCAGGGGTGGCCTGTGCTGTAATGATAAAAGTCGAATACAAGTAGAGCAGGAACGTGAAAGTGGTATTATGCCCTGATGCTCCTTGGTCGGCTGATGGACAGCCCGCTTCGAAACCGGCTCTTGTGGGTGTTTGGCGACAGCGGCTATGTCGCCTCGGTTCTGGGTGCCGGCACCTCTGTGTTTCGTCTCGCGCTCCTCATGATATCGTGGTAGCTGGTGGGCGCCTTGGTCACGGGGGAAACCTCGCGGGGTGAGTCCGGCTCCGCCTCCTTTCCGACCTGTGCCATTGGTGACGGGTGCACCGAGAGGTTCTCACGCGAGTGGGCGGCAGCCTGGTTCAGGGTGGGCTTGCTCCGCTTCCGAACCAGGCTCAGTGTCCTCCTCAGCATGGCGGTGGGCGTCATTGGCATCCGTTGCTCGTCGTGGTCGGGTGCTTTCGTGGCGAACGGGTCGATGGTCAGGAACGTCGGCCGCTTCTTGTCGAATCCGCTGGGTAGCATGCTGCTCGACCGAGGAGGGTGGTGGAAGGCGGTGGAGGAGGAAGAGGAGATGGACCGCGTGCGGACGAGGGTAGGCTCGGTGGCGGTGCGTAGGATGCCCGTGGTGGGTCGTCGGTCGTCGGTCGAACCCGGGGTCGATGCTCTCCGTGGCAGCTCGACGATGGACGGTCTGCCGTGGAAGACGACTGTCACGACGCGGGCCATGACCTCGTGGCTGGCCCGTGACCCCGAGGACCTCTGCGACTGCTCGCTGTCCGAGTCGAACTCGTCAAAGTCGGAGAAGTCGTCGGCCGAGGACGAGGCGTCCTCCTCAGAGGACAGGTACATCTGGTGAGGAGCGGCATGAGGCAGGATGGGGCGCTCTTCCGAGGCCGTCTTTTGCTGGAGCGAGGCCAGCAGCCTCGAGGCTCGCAGGGCGCTCTTGGCGGGTAGGGCAGGAGCAGCGATGTCGCTGCTGCTGGAGTTGATGTGCGGGAGGGATAGCATGTCGTCGTCGTCGTCTTGGCGAGGTTGTTGGGGTTTGCTGTCAGCGGCAGGGTCCTCGACGGCGCAGTCTACAGGTCGAGAGTCTTCGTCGTCGGCGTCGGCGTCGGCGTCGAGTCGAGGGGAGCTGGAGGGCAGGGCTCTATAAGGGATCCGACCGGCGTCGTGCCCCTCTACGGGCTGGCGGCCTGGCATGGAGGCGGCGCGCCCCCTTGGCTGGCCCACCAACGGCATGACCAAGCCGGGATCCTTTGTGCGCGGGATTGCGATGCAGACGGCGGCGTTCCCTCTCGTCGAGGTCTTTGAGACAGGCGAGACTCGTGGTTGGGCCCCGGCCGAATCCTGGGAGACTGGCGTGTAAGTCTGGCTTAGCGCGTCGCTGGGACAAGGGAAAGGAATTCGATGAACGAGGGACGACAAGGTTTGAGTCGAAGGGAGAGGTCGGCTGGAAGGGCACAGGAATGTTTCAATCGAGGCAGCCGGCGGGGGACCGTCAAATATGTAAAGAGAGAGAATGGACGGTGTGGCACCGACCGAGATATGGCATGGCATGTTCCAGCTCCCACCTCCTGGCGTCCATCTCGACGGCCGACCGTGCGGCGGGCGCGCTTGCGCACTGGGTACGGCCGGCTAGCGCAGAGCAGGGGACGACGGAAGCCCTGGCGCGAGAGTGGCTCCCAGCAGGGGTCGCTCTGGCTTGGCGGCCCAGGCTGGCCTGGGAGCAGTGTTTCATGGCCTGCTTCTGTACCACGGACGAAGAAAAGAGCATCTCGGTGACAAAAGCCCATGCATGTCATTTCTATCAATTTGCCTTTTGCCCTTGGTCGAGGACTCGAGTCGTCACTTTGTCATCCCCGTCGCTGGTGTGCGTCGCCATACGAGTACGAGTCGTCGTCGTACCCGTGCACAGTGCCTGCTGATCAATACGAGAGGCTGGCCAGCTCTGCTCTTTTCGAGGCCGTCCGTCCGTCCACCTGCACCATCTCCTCATCAGCACCCGCCACACCACCACCACCGCCATTCATCGGTAACGAATGTGCATCGTCATTCTATTGTCTATCGCGCCAACAGCGCGCCTCGCTTGACCAGAAGCGCAAACCCGCTCCTCGGCGTGCGCCAATGGAGCCGCCGGACGAGACTCAGGGGGCCCCTCGTCGGCAGGGTTGGCACGTCTCCCCTGCTGCTCCACCACTCATCACCGCCAGGGGCATCACTTCGAACGGTCGACCTGTCGCACGAGCGCCTGCCGATTGGGCGCTGGGGCTGCGAAAATCACCATTCCGTGGGCACGAATGAGCAAGTTGCCTGTGCCTGGCTCTGAACCTGTGCACTACGAGTAAGAACCCACCGTTTCGCATCCTCGGTCGACGATCGACCAGCACACGCTTGGAAAGATGGGGGGTTCGACTACCACGGCGATCGTTTGTCCAAGTCCGCCAAGTGCATGACACACGCCCGTGGTTCAATAGAACCCTTCACGAGAATTCAAGGGCAAGAAGCAGGGCAGCGGAAACAGACTTCAACTATTTCGCAGGCAGGGCCGAGGGTGCAAATTATTACCTACGACTAGGGCGACTATCGAATCTCATTCGGCACGGCAGTGTCTACATTCGAATTGACAGCCCTGATGCTGCGGATATCTGGCCATCGGTGCAGAACGAGTCTACAGGTCCCACACACAGTGCAGCGCACCGGTATGCGGCCTGTCGTCGAGGTGCTGGAATGGCGAGGCGCTCCTCCACACCACCACCTTGGCCGGCTTTCGTATCGATGGAGAACACGAATCACGGGTCGCATATCGCACACCTCCGCCGGCGGCCGTCTCGCCAGACCGACTTTTCGATAGCCATCTCTCGACCGAACCGCCCTCGCAGGCTGCGTCTGGCTCACTAAGCCCCCCTTGCGACACCAGGCTTCCCGTGAACGTCGCGGTGGCGGTTTGGACGGAGGCACAAGCGGTTCGTCCGCTCTCCCTTCTGGCGTGCATGTATCTTTTGTGGCTTCCACAGTGCGTCGCCTGTCGTCTGGTGCCTCTCCTTGCGACAAGGAGTTTCCAAGATGTCGCCGCCTCTTGCACTCGCTCTGCCACAGCGCCCCCTCCCTCACAAAATTCTCGTCATCCGGTCGCACGCATGGCCCGGCTTCGAACCAAGCCGGATTTCGCAAACGGAGCCTGTCACTGATTCATCTGAAGGTTTGGAGGATCGCGGGCCAAGCCTATGGCTCACCGGTGGCTAATCCCATTCAAACGCAACTGATACTCGCAATGAACCACAGACGCCTAGTGAACTTGGCTCCCGGCCGCTGAAGCAATGACGGCGTCGGCCACCGCCCTGGCTTGACGCTGGCGGAATCACCGACTCACCAAAGGCCGCCAAGGCGTTGACACCATCTTCACCAGGCTGAGGCAGCGCCGATACCCACCGCGTATCGAAACGGGAGGTTTCGAGCAGACTCTGCGGGTGCTCGGCGGCTGGCGCGCGCTCTGGCTTGGCTTCCCTCGGCGGCGGCTGCAGCATCAGGACGAGCCTCTGGCTGGCATGGGGCCGGAATACGACCAGGGGTCTCGAAACCCGCCATGGCGTCATGTCATCTGCCGCTCGTGGTCCAACGGCGCCTCCCCACATGCCCGATCCAAGCTTGCCAGGCACCCTGTGGCTTGCCAGCTTGGACCCCCAGACCGCGCCACACCTCAGCTCTCGGGATCGATGTCATGGTGGCTGAAGGGTTCGGCACCAGCCACTTCGTCGCTCGCTTCCCCAGCCCCAGGCCAGGCCCTTTTCGGCTTAGGCGCGGTTCTAAAAATGCTTCAATACGGGCGCCAGCCAGAGAGACACGAGAGCCTCACGAGGATTTTACCCTTATTACCCGGTCCACGACGTGCGAACTTGTTCAGCCGGCTGCCCAGCCAGCTGCTCAGCTCTGATGGCGCGCGCAAAAACTTTCTGTCGCGGCTGTGGAATTTGGCAGGTCCTCCTCGGCGGCATCAGGGTGGATATGCTTCTCGTTTGAGTGAGGAACCCCGAACGGACCCCGGCCTGGGACGGAGAGACATGGGTGACGCCGGCTGTGTCCCCACAGCGCGCAGTTTTCTCGTCCCATCTTCTGCCTCTGGACCGGAACGCTGCGAGGACTATTATCAGATGTTGGGCGAGCGCGTCTGCCGGCTACTCGCCCCGCCCGCCAAGCAACGATCTTTGCTGAACATGCACGCAGGTAAACAATACGGTGACGAGTACTCGTACTATCGTGCCCTGCTTTCTCGCGTCTGGCCTGCGCCATCGGCTGTTCCAGATCAAGACACCCGCGTGGCAGGACCGATGGCCGACAGCCCTTCAAGACTCGAGGATGAAACGGAACGCACTCCGGCCCGAGTGGCACGCTGCAAGCGCAACTACCGGCTCTCTGGCATCAACGTCGAAAGCCTCTTGTAGCAGACGGGTGCCAGCGCTGCCTGGCCGCCCCCCAGCCAGAGCCCGATGAGTTAGAGTTTGCCAGGGGGAAGCATTGATGCGGGAAACAAGGCAAAGTATTTCGCAGTAACGTGGCGCCTATGGCGCGGCTTGGATGCAATCTGATATGCCCGAGCGCATATGTCTTCGTCGCGGATTGATGAGAGGCGCACGTACACCCGTCGCGAGTTGCGGGGTCGCTCATCTAACGCCTGCTGGCCGTCCAGGGAGTACCGTCATGTGCATCTCGCGGCCTTGCGCTCAAGAGCGTTGCTGTCACGTTTGGCATTCCTGTCGTGAAAGGCTCCAC
Source organism: Tolypocladium nubicola (assembly GCA_024340505.1). Taxonomy (NCBI): domain Eukaryota; kingdom Fungi; phylum Ascomycota; class Sordariomycetes; order Hypocreales; family Ophiocordycipitaceae; genus Tolypocladium; species Tolypocladium nubicola. The sequence goes on from JALHCA010000037.1 coordinate 37,195, forward strand.
GGGACCATGGGATCATGGTCAATGCATGGAGTACCGTCTGTTTGGCTCCTACCGTTGCATTGCCTCATTTCAAGATGTAGTAACGTAGTCTATAAACCCGTCATTACCATGCAGCCAGCTTGCTTTGTTGTCATTATCCGTCGTCAGGTGTCGTGATTCCGACGTCCGTTCTCATGTCTTGTCAATCTCTCCTTTCACCCCGGCAACGCAAACGCTGCGTGCGGCTTGCCCCAGTTCCTCCAGTTTGTCTCATCACTTCCACATGTCACGGGTCCTCAGCGGCTCACCACCGCTGCTATGCGGTCGCAGTGTCTCCGCGAAGCCCCTCGCCGGGCTCAGTCCAAACGTCTCGGCACCTCCGGCCCCGGGCACCGCCAGGAACCCGCTCGTCCCGTTGCCAATCATGACGCTCCGGCGCGCCTCGCCCCGGTCCCAACCCTGCCCGGCCACATCCGCCGCAAGCCCATAGCTACTGACCGGCCGCTGGCTGCGTGCTGCTCCCGCTCCCGTGTAGGGATCGATGCGTGCAAAGTTCCACTTGCCATACTCGTCGGTCTTGGTGTACACTTCGAGGGTCTGGGTTGGTGCATGAGTTGCTGCCGGCTGGGCAAAGGGGTTGTTGGAGCTGAAGCGGTTGGGGTTGCGCAAGGGTGGTACGGGTTGGCGAGGGGGCGATGCGGAAGTAAAGGTTCGAGGAAAAGCAGGAGACAGCGGGCTCGTGGGAGCAGCTGGCGCCACGCGAAGCGCGGGCGGACCCGTGTTCGATGAGTTAGAGCCTCGCCTGGCTCCGTTGCCCGCAAACATGGCGCTTGGTGGCGGCAGTCCTGACAGCTTGTCTGGGAAGTCTTCATCCTGGACATAGAGCCTGCGCAGCCTGGGTAGACTCCCCGAGAGGATGGACGATGCCAGGTACGAGTAGTACCCCGGCGTCGCATACGGTCCTGCCCTAGAGGTTCCCGATATCTCAAAACGCAGCGTTCTCAGTCTCTTGGATGCCAGGGGCTGTGGCGCCTCAGCACTGGGGAATGACTCCGAAACCTTTGACTGGATGGCAAGCGTCCTGAGCGCAGGGGCCATCGCCAGTATCTCCTGCAGTCGCCACGGCTGGACGCCGGTATCCTTGAGCGTCAGGACTCGGAGTGCCTTCTGGGTCTCATACCAGGATAGGTATTCCACGAGGCCGGCTGTCGTCATCCTAGGCGTGTCCTTCAACACCAGCTCCTCCAGTGCCGGTAGCGGGGGCAGGCCATCGTCAGTTGCCATCACCTCGTCCGAAAAACTGGGAGTCACTGCTACCTTCAAAGCCCGCAGGCGAGTCAGGGATCCCAGGACGCCTCGAAGGATCATTGGGTTGACGTCGACACGGTCGAGATCCAGCGCCTCAAGGCACGTCCACACCTGCCCCGAGGCGAGCATGGAAAAGCTGCGCTCAGACCCGCGAACATATGACATCTTGCGGAGGTTGGGGCAGCGCGCCTGCACCTCCAGCCTGAGGATTGCGTAGTTGGGTTCGTCAGAGAACATACCCTCGGGCAGATCCACGTACTGCAAGTTGGGCAGCACGGCGATGGTCTGGGCCAGCTCGACGTGGCATGACTCTCGAATCATGTACGGGGTCTTGAGAAACTGGACCAGTCTGCCGATCCGCGTCGGGTCATCGCGTACTGTGCGTCGCAGGAGCCTCAATCTGGCCAACGCCGGGTCCTCGGGGATGCCGTTGCGGTCGAATCGTGATGTCTTCTTGCGCTTCTCAGCTAGGAAGGCCTCGAGCTTGCAGTAATGCACCGGGTCGATGCGAACGCTGTGGTATCTGGATGGCGGACGTTAGTGGCTCGGCGAGGATTGCAGTCCGGGGTCCGCAGCACCTACAAAACGACAATGGCACTGGCCCGCCACGACCGACTCACTTGGGCGCAGTGAGATAGATCCCTCAGGTCACACAGCATACACCCTACGTCGTTGGCGCTCTCTTCGCACGTCTCGTAGCTCTCGTCGCGGGAGTGCGGGCAGACAAATGCGAAGATGCGCTGCAGGACGCCGGGGGGGACTTGGGCGAGGCGTTGCGCCGACGCCCAGGAGGGCCGTCTCGGCGGCGGCTCGAGAGCCCCACGAGGGGTCAACTCGTCGGGGTAGGACGATGCGAGCTCGACCTTCTTTTTGTCCTTCTTCCTGAAGAGCAGCCTCATGTTTGGGACGCAGCGGCGACGGGCGCCAAGCGATGCGGGACGGTGGGATCGGGACGGTGGTGTCGGTGAGAAGGCGGGAGGGGAGAGAACGAGCAGAGGTGTTTGAAGTTGCGTTCTTTCAGGAGTCCGAAAGAAGAGCCTGCGGCGTGGCAGGACGGCGTCGAGCGGACACGGCTGGCTGTCTCATACCTGCCTTGGTACTTCGAATGAAGGCCTGCCCTGCTCGTGGCAGCAGGTCTCGCCGGATCGAGACAGCTGTGCCTCGCGTGCGTTGGCTCCGTTCAGAATGGCGTCGCTACGAAGCACCTGCTGTGCGCGCAAAGGCCGACGAGCGAAGGCTGAACCGGGGGCTCTCCTGACGGGCGCCCCTGCTGAATTAAAAAAAGAAGGGACGGTGAATTTCGAAGCAAAGACAGCAGACAGCAGACTGTCGAGCCGTAGCGGGCAGCCCTGTATTTAGCACATAGAGCGAGGTGAGGTCAGATGTGGGGGAGAGGGGAGAGCACGTCCGCAGCTGGCGCTAAGGACTGTCAGGGGCATCCCGACGACTGTAATAAATCTGCCTACTCGTAAGGCGCTGGCAGGCGCCGGCGCTGACACGGCATCCATCAAACCCCTGGCGAGGAAGCTTCTGTCCAATCATCTGGTGTCTGGTGCTGGCCTGCAGTTTTCTACGCCCAATGAGACATGGCGGACACACAAAGGCAAATCACCATGCTCAAAGGCTGGGGCCAAAGCTGATGCAGCAGAGCCCATTCAAGCAGCGCAGCGACACGTTCAAACAAAGACTCGATTCCACCCTCCCTTCTATGTACCGCCTCATCCCAACCAGAAATTGTATGCCATGCATCGGTTGTACAGAGGTCCCGTAGAACAAAGATTAGAAATGGTAGGCTGCGTCGTCTCCCTTTTGCTCCCAACTCTCTGCCATGCAATCGCAACTCCTCCAGCCGAGACCCTGGTTCCCAAACTGTCCGCCATGCCATGCGACTCCAGGAACCCCAGAGAGCTAACCGAACAAGTGTCATCAGCCGCCCGTCATCATGATTGTCAAAAGACATATTAGCACTGCCATCGGCTGCCCGCCCAGACTGCTCTTGGCCCAACTCCCAACCGTGTTCGCCCAAGCGTGTAAAACCCGCAGTGTCTCCAAAAGTTCAAGTCAAGCAAGTTATTTGCAATCAGTTAAAGTATATGCCGGTGCCGTTGCACCGAAACCGAAACCCACAACGGCCTCGGTGTTTCACTTCGAGTGCCAGCTCCTTTTATGAGTCGCACCCCATTCTCGGCAGCGACACAACAAGACTTTGGCATGGCACTTAAGCCTTGCGGGAGCGGGTCGTGGCGCCGTTGGTCTTGGCACCCGTCGACGACCCGTTGGCGATGCCGTTGGCATTGGTGGCGGCCTGCACATGCAGGGGGTCGGGGAGCGGAGCCTGGCTCATGCGTCGCAGGGACTTGCGGCTCGTCGTCGCCTTGCCGTGCTTCTTGTACGTCGCCAGGTAGAACGAGATGAAGAGCACCAGGTAGGAGCTGAGGATCGCGATACCGGAAAAGGCAGCAAACTCCTCGCCAGCGCAGGTGCCGGCGTTAGGCATCCACCTGAAGTAGGTCGAGGTGAAGTACGTGTACGAGGCGAAGTAGACAAATCCTACGCACCAGGGTCAGCCAATGGCCCGGGGCGAGGTATGCTTGGGGCGGAACTCACCGAGATCGATGATGAACTGGATGATCTGGAGACGAGTGACCCACTCCTTCCACCAGATGCGGATGCCACGAGCGCTCTGGAAGTAGTACCAGTACATGACAACGTGCACCGTCAAGTTGAGGGTGATGGGGACCCAGGACACGGAGGTGGAGCCAATCAGCTGAGTATAGCAGAGAAGGGCGGTGGCGCCGTGGTGGTAGCAGTGCAGGAAGGCTGGTCCATGTCAGCGGGCAAGCATTGGGCCCCTCGGCATGGAGGAGCACCCACTCAGTGGCTTCTTCTTGAGGAACAGGAAGACGGTGTCGAGCAGCTCGAGGTACTTGGTGAGGTAGTTGAGCTAGCGAGGTGGTCAGTGTCTGTAGTCCACACGGCGCCGGGTCGGGCTCTGATATCGTACGTAGTATAGGACGACAAGGGGCTGGGTCCAGCCGCCCTCGTAGTCGCAGATGGCGTGGAAGATGCCACCGCGGACGACCGTGGGCAGAAGCTGCTCAATGAAGAGAGCCAGGAGGATGCCGCTGATGGCCGTCAGGTAGAAGTTGTGGATCAAGAACAGCGTCTTGAGCTTGAAAGGCTCGCGGTTGCGCATCAGCTCCCTGCCGCCAAAGATGATGGCGTAGTAGACGACAATGAAGATGGACGTCGACTTGAGCGTCGACATGGGCGTCTCGAAAGGCACGAACTTGAAGTCGTTGACCGAGTAGCCAACGACGGCGGTCCAGGCCTTGTCGAAGATGGGCCAGAGATGGATGCCAAAGGGACGATCGAGCGTCGGCAGCGGCAGCTGCTCGTAGAACGAGGACGGGGCGGAAGGCATGGTGGGCGACTATGGGCGCTGCAGCGCGATTCTTCCAAGTAAATGGATATAGGGTTGTCGGAGCCTCGCGGTGAGTCGGGGAGTCGGGGGGGTCGGGGGAGAGATGGATGACACCTCTCAACGGATTTAGCTTTCGTCGACGGCCGTCGATTCGAACACGCGACGCAGCGACAGTGGCGCGCCCAAAGGTCTCAAACAGCTGGAGCGGGGAAGCCCGAGTCAAGGAACGACGAGAAGAAAGAAGGGCAATCGCACACAAAGCAGCTCCCTCAAGCCGGACGCACTCTGGACACGGACGGCGGACGGATTGGGGGAGGAGCGCGAGGGGGGAGGGAGAGAATGAAAGAAGAAGACGACGGGGAGCAAAATGGGATCCCCGGCTCTGGCTGGCGTTTTGGGGCACGCGTCAAAAAGGGGAAATTTAACAACTCGATTACGTTGCGCTGCCACTGACCTTTTGCACTCAGCGCGGCAGCCAGTGGCGCGCATGTGATTCGCTGGGCAGCACGCTCCGGGCCAATCAGGGGCTTCATGGGGAAACCTTGCCGGCCCTGCACGTGACCCGGGATGATGAGGTGGTGGCCGTGGTGGGACCGACAAGACCGAGTCGGCCGCCACGGAGTTTGTAGCGGCTACCTGGCTTCTTGCACGGCCTGTGCCGTAATTTCCGGCTCCCGTCGAGTATGCAGTACCACCGCCACGGCTGGGACACTGGACCTCGGTCATTGCTGCCTTACCCGTTGCTTAGCGGCAGACCGGCTTTGTTGTCTCACTAAGTACAAAGGGCTCGTGCTCGTCCTTCTGTACTGTACTTCGTACGGGCAAGTACTCGTAAGTTGGCTGTTAAAAGGACGCAAAAGGCTGTCCAACCAACAGGCACCTCGTGTAGAGGGACCGCATGCCGCGCCGTGAACGGACGGGACAAAGCAGCCCGCCCATGCGTACGGACAAAAGCCAACTGCGCACTACTCAGGAACTGCTCTGGCGCAATGCATCTGCTCGAGGCTGTGGCCCAATGCGGCGCAGATATCATGGACGGGCTGGTCGCGGCCAACGAGATAATGTTTGAGCTGGCTTTGTTCGTGGAATGCTGTGCCGCTGATAGGCTGCGGGTGCCAGCAGCGCTCTTGAACCAGTGACGAATTGGAATCGGGCTAAATCCAAGCTCCCCCAGCTGCCTATCTGCAGGTCCGTGTCCGCAAGCGGCGGCACTGTAGGCACTTCCCCTGCCTTTGGCCGCAGCTGACGCTCCGCGCGTTCCAATTCGTACTGTGCTCAGCATCCCTGGGAAATCAGGCGACGCCGGCTTAGTCACCCACGTCAGACGATTCTTTGCTCTCCGAACACCTCTGCAACCATCACCGAAAAACCCAACAAACAATCTTGCCAGAGTCCCATCGCCGCCTCGCCGCCCGCCTCTCTCGATTCCACAATGCCGTCCGCCTCTCTCCTCCGCGTTGCCGCTCGCGGCTCGACCGCCTTCCTCCGCGCCGGCGCCGCCCGCCCCGCGCATCCCCTGATTGCCGGTTCCGCCGCCCTCGTCGCCCAGCCCGCACACTTCAGCACCTCGGTGCCCCGGCGCAGCGAGCACGCCGAGGAGACCTTTGAGGAGTTCTCTGCCAGGTGAGTCCCTACTGCTCCCCCCTCCCTCTCCATGCTGGTATATGTTGCTATTGGCCCGGCGGAGATGACGGGAGGCCTGGGGGGCAGTCAGCGACGTGCGCATGAGCACAATATTGCTGCGTCGCGTTGGGCTGCCCCCGGGTGCATGCATTGCGGCTCGGAAGCCAGGTCTACGGGCTCAATTACTGACCAAAGCTCTATTTCAGATTCGAGAAGGAGTTTGACGGTGTTCAGGATGTCTTTGAGCTCCAGGTACGTTGCTTGCGATCTTTACGCCCTGACTCCAGAAGTGGCACGACTCGTACTGACACCCTTGCTTAGCGCAACCTGAACAACGCCTTCGCCTACGACCTCGTGCCCTCACCCATAGTCGTCGCTGCTGCCCTCAAGGCCGCCCGGAGGGTCAACGACTTTGCCACTGCCGTCCGCATTTTCGAGGGTACGCTCCCCCAATAGCCGCTCGTCCCAACGATGCCGCCATGGCCACGATGCTCTACCCCCGGTATCATTAAGGCCGCATCAGTGGAAAATGCGAACGCAAACAGGCCAAATACCCAAGACCACATCATGCTGACTCCGTAATGCAGGCATCAAGGCCAAGGTCGAGAACAAGGGACAGTACGAGCAATATCTTCAGGAGCTCAAGCCCCTGCGGGAAGAGCTCGGCGTACCGCTGAAGGAGGACCTGTACCCCGAGGAGAAATAAGCCAACAAGCAGGGGATTTTGTAGGAGTGATTGCCCGGGCGACGGAGGAGATCTTGTATATGTTATTCCAGGCGGAGGGATCGGCGGAGCGGGAGATAGACCGGGGGTTCGTTGCGACTGCTCAATGCAATCAATGTGTTATAGCCACACAGGGCACGCGCGTGTCGGCGACTCTGCCGCTAATCTTGAACCTCGAAATCCAGACCATCCATTTCCTTTGTGCCTCACCGGCAGAAGCCATGGTGACTCACCGTCACCTTGACTCACCGTCTACCCCAATCGATCTAGGCTGTGGCTCATGAGCAGATACGACGCCGTTAGACATGTCATGAACATTCCGAGTCAATTTCTCGTAACTGAGATGGCCGTACGCCTGCCCACCGCCAGCAAGCACTTGTACAAATCCGAATGCGGTCCTTTCGGGTGTCCCCCCGTATCCACAACAATAGCCAGCAAATCTATCAACGTACTCCGTAGACAAACTCAAGATAATCATCCCCTTCCCTTCAAACGCCATCTTCCTAATCCCTTAGGTGGTTCCAGCGCCCATTTCCGGGCTGCTGGGCGCTCATGAACTGCATCCCAGCCGGCACGTCCAGGCTCGTGGTCGGCGCCGGGCTCGTCCCTCTGCTAGCGGAACCGCCGTACGCGCGGCCGAGCCGGGGGCTCATCATACCCATGCGCGGACTACGCGGCACGCTGGCCTGGCGAGTCTCCCTGCGCCCGTTCTTGAGCTGTCGCAACTCATCGCGCGTGCGGTCCAGCTCGATTTCTCGCTCTTTGACTTGTGTCTTGAGCTCCCGGATCTGGCGCAAATATTGGTGGCTTTCTTTCTCGGCCTGGATCCGGTGTATTCTCCCCAGAGTGTCTGGCGTCTTCTTCTGTAAATCATCGTTCAGTTCCTTGAGCTTGTTGATCTCAGCACTGAAGGCGCTGGCCGACGTTGATGCGTCCTGGTACAGATTTCGGACGTATTCCCCATCCTTGTGGGCATTCTCCAGTCGCTTCTCAAGCATCTGGATCCTGTCTTGAGCTTCCCTGAGAAGCTTCTCCGACTTAGCCAGGGGAGTCATCTCCTCTGAGCCGTCAGGGCCAGCCGTCAATCGTACAACGGTTGCCTCGAGCTCTGCGATTCGCTTCTGCGCCTTATCGATATCTCTTTGCGTCGAGTCTGCAGCATCTCGCAGGTCGGCCTCGGCTTTGAGCTTCTCGGATTCAAACTTGGAGCGGTCTTCCAAGGCCTTGCGATGAGCGTCGTATATTACGCCGGTTGTTCTCTCGTATTCTTTAACTCGTTGCTCAAGTACGGATATGACAGCTTTGTATTCTGTCTCAGTGTCTTGGGCCGCGATTTGATGCTTGTATCCGGCGTGCTGGGAAGCGTTAGCCAGCTTGTTGAGCCATCCACACGGGATACCAACCTTTTCTGCCAACGCCTGTAGGACCGCCAAAGACACCTTCACTTGAACCTGTGTCGGCTTGGTCGATATCTCAGCGGGAGCAGAGCACGCAAGCATCTCCTGGATGTCGTCTGGCATAGGAGGCTCGTTTGCGTCGACAGTCGACTCCTTCAGTGGAAGAAGACGGACCCTCTTGGCATCCTCGTCTTCAGAGTCATCCTTGAATAGGGTTAGAAAACGTGTGAGTACGAAGAGGAATAGCTGACTTACAAGCTTGCGCTTACGGCCGTTCTCTCGCTCTGTTGTGGCCGCAACGGGCATTTGAGAGCGCGACTCAGAACTGACATAAATGTCGAGCACCTCGTCCGGCACGGCCACCGGCTCCCATATCACTGAATTGATCTCCCCATTCATAAACTCGACGAAAACACTGGCAAGCTGGTAAGGCTCGGGGTAGCCTCGATCGGGGTCGCTCATAAGCTTTCTAGCGCGCACGATTCCCGATAGGAGTGCATTCTTGCGTTCCAGAAGCCCCAGGTCCTCAGGCACATGAAGGTCAATGTGCTCGATTGAATGGGTCGTCACAAGGATCAGCACCAGTGGTCGCTTGGTATATAGAGTCTCAGAAGAGAGGCTCTTTGATACCAGTGACCTGCTAAACCAGTGGTCAAATCCGATGACGACATCGAAGTCGAGCCCATTGAGATCTTCACTTGGCAGGGCGAGAGTGACCCGAGCGGCCGACGTAGGAAAGTTGCTCTTTGGCTTCCCAATGGCATCGCTGGTGCATTCCACCTCCAGTGTCTCTGTCAAGTAATAGAGAAGCCGGAGCAGTTCGACAGAGCGTGCCACTATTAAAACTCTGCTATCCTTTTGCAGGCCCTGTAGGAGCTCGGAAACGAAGTTGAACTTTGGATTGGCATCACATGAGTACTTGGCTAGCTGTGAAGGCGGAAGATCCTCCAAGGATGTACCAACTGCGTCCTGAGGGTAGTCGCAGATATTGTGTAGCCGGTTGAAAAGTTGATCAATCTTCTTGACGAGAGCTTCATCTGGTTCGAAATATTCCTCGTCGTTGAAGGCCCTGCCAAATTGGGTCACCTGTCGCCGGTATTCCAAAAGGGTGTCGTCGTAGAGCGGCCTGAGACTTGCCTGGAAAGGCAATGTGACAACGTGTTCCATCAGACCGGGATCATCGCTCGAAGCTTCGCTAGAGGCTTGCTCGCTGGTCGCCTGGTCATTAGGTACAGGGGCTGCCGAACTTCCATACGGATTGGACGGTGCAACGCCTTGGGAGGCCAATGAAGGCATCAAAGGCAGCGCTGTTCTTTCAAACTCGGTATGTCTTGAGATGTCGGCTGGCGACACGGTCGAATGCTGCGTGTGCTGAGTCTCATCCGGCATCAGTGTTTCAGAAGGCGGGTCATTCGAAGTCCCATACGTCGCATCGACCAGATGCTGCATAGGCCCAGTGGCTGATGGTTGAGAGTGGTCAGAGGGAGCCGTTTGACCACTCCCCACAGAAGCATCATGCTGCTGTTCCGTGGAGCTTGGGCCTACGATAGATGTGTCCAAGTTGAAGAGTTGGCTCAACTCTTCAGCAGCGGTCATCCGGCTTGTTGGAGGAGCCGGACGGTCGCCAGACTTGTTCTCCTCCATGTCCTCGTCTGCCAAAGGCTCGTCTTGACAATTGCGGGGCTTTGTTTTGCCACGTTCCTCAGATGACGTCTTGGAATTGCTTGAAGCTGCAGCTTGCGCGTGGCTGGTATCGTGACTACCAGAGAAGGCGTCCAGTTCTGGCCCAAACGAGTTCCGGCGAAAGACCTGGGCGTCTTGCGACTCTGTGCAGGCCTGCTGCGGGGGCAAACGGCTCTCAGTCGAAGGTTGTCTCTCCTCTATAGGCGTTGCTTTGACGGCTGTGTGGCTTGGAGATACGCTTTGAGATGAAGTCTGGGAGACCGCGAAAGCGTGGTGAATATGTGCCTGCGTCAGGAACAAAGGGCTCTCGGTTGGCTGGAGTTGGTTCGTGGTATCAACAAGCCGCGTATCGAGTTGCGAGCTTGCTCTTGTAGCCGTAGCGGTATGCAAGAGATCCTGGTCTTCGCTACTGAGCGAGTCTGACTGCCCAGGCTGGTGAGATGGGATATTTGAGGGTATTGAATTTAATGATTGACCCAGGTCGGGGGCGGGATCCTCTGGCGTCAGCACCGGACTACTGATGTGCCCTTGTGACCAAGTTGGCACGGACGGTTCTTGTGAGTCTGGGACCGTTCCTGGGCTGATCTGCGACGCAAGAACAAGCCTCTGGTCACGATCCTCAAGCTCCGCCAACGGCTGAGACGGCTCTCCGCTTGTCTGTGTATTGGCCGCGCTTAGATATTCTGATGGGTCGAACTGCGAGTCTTTGGTGAATTCTACCACAAAGCGCTGCGCTGGACGAGCGTCAGAGTGGAGTCGTGGTACGGAGTCGTGAGCTTCGGCGGTGTCGACTGAGGCGCAGGAAGTAAAGGACGGCGTAGGCTCCTCGGACGGAGTCGCGCTGTATGCGAGCCTGGGCGCTTTGTGATGGCGACCGCTCTCTTCAACAGTGGCGGACCTCGGACGAGTCAGAGGCAATGCACCCGCCTTCTTGCCGCGTCTCCGGTTCGCGGGTTGAGGTGGTTGGCTGTCTTGGCTGTCCTTGACCTCGACGGGTATCGCCTCGGGCTCTTTCGTCTTGTCGCGCGCAGATTTGATCTCCTCCCAGGCCTCTAGCGCTACGTCAGTTACCCCGCCGCTCTGCGACAGACTCGGATTAGCCTCATATTCATGAATAGACGATGTGCGATTTGTATGGACACACCAGAACCCAGGTCGGAGAGTAGGTTTCTCCAGTGGCGACGTTATCGTCCCAGTCCACCAAATACTCGACGTCCCCTTTGGACTTTCGTTCATCAAGGATACCCTTGATGGTGTACCAGATTTCTTCGCTGGGGATGGCTTTCTGCTTCCGCGACTTCGATGCTGGTGCCCGCTTTCGGCGTGGCTTGGGCATTGACCCTGCGTAGTGACGATGCGCGGGCGAAATCCAATACGCCCGGACGGTGTAGATGCAGCTCCTATCGCGACAGGAGCTGGGGGGGTGGCAGACGACTGGCTCGTGGTCTGGCGCAGCCGTCGACGCTGGATGTAAGTCGTCCGGTAGTGCGACGATGACGAGGCGAGGCTGAGGCCAACAGTTGTCGGACGGACCCCACGCGCGGCTCTGTTAAGGGCCAACAGCGTAATCACGTGGTGGGCTGGCACTATTACCGTGGTCACCGACATGGGCGAGACCTTGTGCGCGGCGGACTGCAAACGAGGGCGGAAAGTAGGCAAAGGGCGTGCGATCGTCAGAGATGGTGCTGGACAGGTGCAGTTGAAGAAAGTGCAGTTGAAGGAGCGCAGTTGATGGAGAGAGAGAAAGGTAAAATGCTCTCTTGCGGTGGTTGATGTGGGCAGTAGGCTGTGAGCACCTAGCCGTGAGTTACTGGAGGAGGGGGTGACCATTGTGCGCGCCCAAGCTGCCTTTGGCTGCCTTAATACCTTATTACCTACCTAGGTAACCCGTACTGTCATTCAGCTGAATGAGCGAGCCTGCACCCTCATTCCAGCCTCCGCGCTCCTCCTCCTCGTTTGCTTGTATGTAGATCGGTTGCCTCCTTCATTTCCTTCGCCGTTGCCGACATGCGAGTCTCGGCTCTGTTCTCTGTATCTGCCGTTTGCATCGGCTTCCAGACAAGTCCAGCTGGCGATCCGTGCGACATAAGGCCTGGAGGGTTCGAGCAAGGCATCTTCTCTGACGCGCACAAGGCTCAAGCTACGTGGAACCTCGAGCTTTACTGCGTCCCGTCATGTCGAGGTACTTCAAACTGCGGGGGTATAGAAAAATGCCGGCCGTGTGTATAAATAAAGCTTCCTTAGTGCTACGGTCCCTAGTCGTGAGCTAGCATGTCCTCGTAGTTTAGAAGCGCCTGGTAAACATCTCCGCAGGAACCTGCCCTCACTAGAGTACCTATGCAACGCACCTGCAAGAGCTCAACTCTTGCTGCTACAGTCGTGATTTGGCATCTCATACATGCAAGATTCGTGATGAGCCAGCAGCGGGTGTTCTAGACAAGTATTAACTCGACATTTAAAGCTCGCTCTCCGCCGATGTCTTGTGTGTCCCGCTGTCGCCTTGACAACTTGTCGTTGTTGTCGCCGGCTCGACGCTTCTGGCACGGCGCTGTGGCGCTAAAACCTTCAGTGCTGTCGCTGCACCATTGCGCTTCTACGAACTACCACCGCCACACTCATTCCTCTCAATCCGCCCGACCTTGTCCAAAGCCGGCGATTGCTAGCCCCTTCAGCATCGCTCTGTCATATGGCATAGGGTTGACGAGTCTACCGCCTGCATACCTTTGGTCACACTTTCACCACCATTGCCGCCAGGTCTTCCGAGACCTGAAGGGGCCCTGCAAGGATGGCGGCAAACTTCTCGATCCAGCCCATCGGACGCTTTGCAGGAGTCAGCCAGCCCGTAAAGAGACCCAAGGTGAGCATACCGTGCCAATAGCCGCTCAAAGTATGAAAGACGCGTGGTTTCATCGCGGCCGAGGCTGACCAAGTGTGTCCTGGAAGGAGTTTGCGTGCTTCTCGTACGATGAGAACCACCAGTTTCGTCTGGACGACTCGTCCCTGAAGTGGTACTATACTCCCCAAATGGGAGCCGATCTATCAAAGGGCTTCAATACCTTTCAGAAGCAAGATGACTCCAAGGATGAGCACCTAGAGAGCCTGCTCAAGGCTATCATGGCACACGAACAGGAGACTGGGCAGAAGATTGATGCCAACGTCGTCACCTGGAGAGGCATGATGACCAAGGTAATTCCTGAATAATTACGGGCGGCCGACATTTCTGACCAGTCTTAGATCATGAGGACGTTATTCGAACAGTTCGATGGGTACTTCACCACTCGATGCTTTCATCCAACTCCTGTCTGACTATTTCTAGATTTGAGATGAACGCTACCCTGTACCAGGTAAATCGCGACACGAGCTCCCACATCAGACGACTGTCTAGCTAACCCAATCAAGGACTGCATGTAAGATGCTTGTTTATAGCAATGCATCATGCGGAGTGTTGACCCAATACAGCTTCATCGAAGAGAACCACGAATACAAAATGAACTCACGACGAAACGAAGGCCAACGGCAACGGCGAGGCGGACCACCTCAAGAGGTGATGCAGTTCTGGGGTACATCAACACCACCTTGGCACCTCCATACTCGAGTCTAACAGTCGACAGGATACAAGTTCGAGACCCTGGCCACCCTTCCGACAACCTGGCACGAAACATCCCGAGACTACATCGAGAACCGTGACAACCAAGTCGTCAACAACAAGGAGCAATACTGCTCCGTCGTCCGCACCGGTATTGGAAAAACCATCCTCTGCCTCGGCGGCGAAGTCGACGCGAGTAAGTCACCCCATGTGTCCGCCCCCCCCCCTTTGACGCATCATCTCACAACCGCGGTGCCAGTCTGGGACTCCAAGCCGGAGGAAAAGGGCGCGCCCATCAACTGGGTCGAGCTCAAGACGTCGGCCGAGATCCGCAGCCAGGGCGACATGGATGCCTTCCACCGTAAGCTCATGAAGTACTGGATCCAGTCCTTCCTCCTCGGCGTGCCCAAGATCATTGTCGGCTTCCGCACCCGCAATGGCATCCTCGTCAACATCAACGAGATCGAGACGCACCGCATCCCCGAGACAGTCAATTCGCGCCCAAACGCAAAGTGGAACGCCGACATGTGCGTCAACTTTGCGGCCGCCTTCCTGGAATGTGAGGACCGCCGCCTTAAAATCTGCCATTGATTGACTGGCGCGATGTACGATAGCTGACGGCCGAAACAGGGCTCACGAAGACGATCAACGACGAGGGCGTCTGGAGAATAAGTCGACGGCCACAGTCTCCCATCATCGAGGTGTACAAGGTAGAAGATACGGGCCATGGAAATATTCTGTCGGATGAGTTCAAGAATTGGAGAATCAAGCTTGCCCTCGGACCAACGGAGACCTGAACAGTCCCGCGGATGGGTGCAGGAATCAATGTTGTGTAATATGTAGTGTTATACCATCTTGTATACGCGCAGCTGCATCACAAGATATGCACAGGTCAATTGCAAAACTAGATTCCCTCATTTATTTCACACGTGTTGGTACACTACCTACAGTTGTCTACATAGCGAAACCCATCCGCTCCCAAACGCCGTCTTCCGGTGAAAAGCAATGACCAGGACCCAACGTGACTATCAAGATTTCACACGTCAAGTCTTGACATGTTGTCATAACTCTCTCAAAGAGCCACACCACACTCGAAGTGAGGGGGACACCAAGCTCACGAGTCTCAAAGTCCCCCATGCATGACATGCTTGCCTAATGCCCGGGTATGCAAGTATATGCTCGCTCCGCACATAAGATCGTACACCCATCCAGGGTATTCGTCGCAAAGAAAAAAATTGGAAAGAAAATCCTGTGGCGGCGCCGTTATACTCTGGCGCATCCACGAAACCCCATCCATCAGCCAGCCCATCATGATATCTGAAATCACACAGCAGGCCACCGGATTCGGAGGTTGTCGGCCCAGCGCTGGTACAGAACGTCGGACAGCTGCTTGCAGTGCTCCATCCCAACCCGTGCCTCGCGGCCCGGGTACTTCTCTTCAAGGAGAGCCGCCTTCTCTCTATCGTATTCTTTTTCGTTCAGCTTGGAAGCTGGTGAGTCGACCTGGCGGCGGCGGTGGCTCCTCAGGTGAGGGTTGTTCGAGCTGAGTATTAACTTGGTGGGGCTGCCGCCAGCGGACGGCGCAGAGCTCTTAACTATGACCGTTCCCTGGGGAGTGTCGTCATCGGGTATCTTTTGGAGAGGCTGGCGCAGCAGAGCCGCATTGAGCTTGTTGTCTTGAGACATGGAAGCCACCAGGTTGCCCATAAGATGATACGCGCCTTCAGGATCGACGGCATCCAAGGCCGCAAAAGCGTCTGATAGCTTCGCCAACGCCTCTCGCTTCTGCATGGCAGAAGTCTGGGCATGCAGCTCGGCCAGAGTAGGCTCTACAGCCTTGTTGTAAAGTCGACGTCCAAGGATTGCCTCCTTCCCGTATGGCTCCACTGGGGCAGCCATGGGAGGTGGCAGATTCTCGTCGCAAAAGACATCGTCGGGCGACGAGGGCCGGCCAGACTGACCAGAGGTAGAACTGTCCGATGGGACTCTTCGGAAGAGACGCATAGTGGAACCGGAATTGCCAAAGGACATATCGGGCTGAAGCGGCTTCTTTGGAGCCAGCGACGGACGCGGCGATCCATTGGAACGGAGAGACGAGGAGTGTGCGAGGGATGGGGTGCGACGCACAGTCGACCTGCGAACTGTTCCGACAGCGGGGGACGAAAGGCTCAGAGGACCCTCGCTGAGATCGAGTTTGCGCAGTCCTTCTTCTGCTGCGAGCATTGATGATGGTTTCCTGTGTCTCATCGTTGGTCTCCGGGGCGGCGCAACCGACTTCACAGTATCAAATACCCACTCTTGTTCCTCGTCTCTTGGGGTAATAGTTTGCAACGTCTCCTGGTAGTAGATTGGGTGTCTCTGGCGATTCTGGTTTGCATCCCACATTTGCCGTCGGGAAGTGAGCTCCTGCAAGGCCTCGACCTTGCCGGCATGGCGGATGAAACGATGCTTTAGCAGGTCCTTGGCAGATGGACGGCGTTCATAGTCCTTGGTAAGGCACTGGGAGACGAAATCCTTGAAGTCTCTGCTGAAATCTCCTTCGAGCCTTGGGGGAGGGTTTTTGGGGATGTGGAAAAGAACCTTCATGGGGTGGATGTGGCACAGAGGCGGCTCGCCGTTGGCCATCTCCATTGCGGTGATGCCGAGAGACCAGATGTCAGCCTTGAAGCTATAACCGTCCTGCTGGATGACCTCCGGGGCCATCCAGAAGGGCGTGCCGACAAAGGTGTTTCTCTGGGACTTGATGTTCGTCAACTGGGCAGCAACGCCAAAGTCGGCAAGCTTGACCTTGCCGGTCTCTGATAGCAGAACGTTTGCCGCCTTGATATCTCGGTGGATCTTGCCCTCGCTGTGGAGGTACTGGATGCCCAAGAGCAGCTCGCGACAGACGATGGCGATGTGCGTCTCGCTGAAGTTGGCCGGTTTCAACTGTGCCTGGTCAGCTCGGGCTCATCGCGGCTAGGGACAAGAACGGGTCATACCAGGTCCAAGCAGGAGCCGCCGCCCAGGTACTCCATGACAATCCATAGCTTGTGCCCTCGAAGGAACGAGGCTTTGTATTGGGTGACGAAGGGACTGGCGCACGTGCTCAGGACGGCGATCTCGGCTTGGATCTCTTCGATGTCATCTTCGCTGGACTCGAGGTCGATCTGCAAGTCGTACGTTAGAGCTTGCTCGAGTTGACGGATAAGAGGTGGGTGGAACATACGTGCTTTATGGCAACCGTCTCGCCCGTGGCCTTCTCGATGCCCTTGTAGACGACTCCGAAGCTGCCCCCTGTGTCGCGAGCGTCAGCGTGAATTGGACATGGACGAGACGGAAGAAGAAGAACTTACGGCCAAGCTCCTCCAGCACCTGGTAGTGCTCTGCGACGCCCTCGGTGGCCATGTTGCCTCGTCGTCAGGCAACGCCCAGCTTCGGATGCGGTAGGTACCTCCTTGGGGCGACGTGAAGGAGAAAGCGGCGTCACAGCACGGAACAAGCACCCGCAGCGTCGCGATGGAGTCGATGAAGAGGAGCCGCGCAATCGAAGGGAGGGCGAGTACGTACGCCTGCGCAAGGGCGGTCGCTGTGGTTATTAGGTCGCTGTCGCCCAGCCCAGCCCAGTCAGTTTAATGAGCAGCCGTTGTCTGGGACAGCGGAGCTGGGGGGAGCTCGGGCCCGTTTTGTTTACTACCTATTTTCCGCTTCGGGATAGCTGTGACCAGGTGCCGTCAGCGGGGTTCGATTGGGGCGCGGGATACAACCAGAGCGCAACGTCGATGGGCCTTTGTCTTGCGCCTCGCATCGTGAGGTGGTTTGCGTGGTGTTGGAGAGGCAGAGGAGAGGGAATGCCCATGGTCGCGCGCAGTGTGCGTACATAAGGCATGGCACGGGTTGGGACTCTCGCCTCGAGCGAGGTGCCTGCATGCCTCGCCTGCAGCGGCTGCTGGCGCGGGCCCGTTGGAACGAAGCGCTGCAGTGCACTCGGACAGCGCACGCCAGCGGTCGCCATGGCGGCCCCGGCGCAACCCTCGGCGTGCGCGAATCGAACTGTGCTGGCGATCTGACCCGCCATTGGCTCCAGCGGCCTTCCAGGGGAGTGTGGGCTGCGCTAGCGGCCAGGGCGGTCTCAACAAGCCCCAGCGCCAACAAGCCGCTGCGCTGAACACAGGGGCGTGGGCTGTTGTCGTCGTGGCAACCGATCGTGTGCCCCTCTGTTGTGTAAGCTTCCCCTGCCTGGTAGTGGCCCGCACCCATCGCCGACTCGACAAGGCTCCCAAGCTCCAGCGACTGCGGAGAGGCTGGCGAGAACGACGGTGTTGTCACCACCTTCTCGTACACAGGGACATTGTGTGTCGTCTGCTGCCCCATTCCTCTGCTCTGTCACTGTTGGTCCTGGCGAGCCTTCCCCCGAGCACAGTGTATATCGCTGCAACATGCGTTCTTGAGCTGCCTCATTTGCGAGCTTCACCACGACCGACCTCGTCCGATGACATCTCGGCCAGGCTTACCTTGCTTATATATACACCTCACCGCCTCACCGCTCGCTCACCGCGGACGCGCACGCTCTCCCTTCGCGTCGCATCTTCCACGCACAGGTCGACGTGGAAGCAGCATCTGCAGCACCGCCACATCCTCGCGACTCAACAGGTACCAGCTTTGACCCTGCGCGACGACAGCACAAGCTCCCGCCATGGTGCCAGCGCCGCTGCCGCTGCCCACGCGGTTCCCGTGCTGGTGCAGAGCAGTTTACTCATGGGGAGGAGAGGTAAGGACAAACATTTCGTCGCGAACACCCCTGAGCACCTGATCGCTGACCGCACCCAACAGTCCAAACGCGATCTCGGCTTCATCGAGGGTGACCTGATCGAGTGCTTGAATGCTGGTGACGGTTCGTGGTGGGTCGGGCGCCTGTATCGAGATCGAAGAACAGTCGGCTCGTTTCCGTCCAACTTCGTCGAAGTCCTCCCTGAGGAGTTCCGTCCCACGACGCGATCCGTGAGCCCTTTGCCTGGCAGCAACACCCCCAGCCCTAAGAACGTGCCATCC
Organism: Tolypocladium nubicola; assembly: GCA_024340505.1. Taxonomy (NCBI): domain Eukaryota; kingdom Fungi; phylum Ascomycota; class Sordariomycetes; order Hypocreales; family Ophiocordycipitaceae; genus Tolypocladium; species Tolypocladium nubicola. The sequence goes on from JALHCA010000037.1 coordinate 55,950, forward strand.
AAGTCCAAAACCTTTCGCAAGCCCTTCGAGGCATACGCCAAGGCACCGCATTATACCAGCGCGAAGCAGCCCGAGACGTTTAAAGAGCCGCCCAAATCCCGTGTGAGGGAAAACTCGACGGCTCCGCCCTCGAAGGGCGCATCCCCTTCCAAGAGCGTGCACGACCACATTCAGCGTGTGCCGTCGCCGCCGCAGGTCCATGGCTATGGGTCAAGAGCGCCGTCGCCTGCGCCGTCCATGAACCGCGTACCCAGTCACCGGTCAGAGAGAGCAGACTCCCCGCCTCCGCCTGCTCCACCGCCTCATCGCCATGTTGCTCAGAATGGCTCGCGTGATATGCCACAAGGCTATCATGACATGCCCCGGCATGGATCGAATGCGTCCCATAACCAGTACCGGCAAGGATCAAACAACTCGTGCCATAGTACACACGATGTGTCAAGGCAAGCGTCGTATACAGCATACGATGACAGACCGCGACCGCGCGAGTATCGTCCTTACACTCCCGGCGCGCTATCCCCCCAGACGCCCTCTCCAGACGAGAACCACATGACGCCATCACCGCTGCGAGAGGCCATGGACGGAGTCATGGAGCAGCTAGGTCAATTAGAAGGTCTAGGAGGATCATGGGATACCGAGGCTCCAGAACCGCCTCTCGACCCTTGGGCGCCTGAGTCGTTCGACATGGGGTCGCCTCGAACCGAACGGAAGAGGCCTGGCCTCAAGCGGCCGCTGACCTCGATGGGCATCGCACATCACGACGAGGGATACGAGACTTGGAGCGGAGAGTCTTCCCAAGGTACATCGCACCAACACGGACATCGTGACCAGGTCAACGAGCCTCCCCAGCTGAGCAACTACGTTGAGCGAATGGAGAAGCAATTCCGAAAAATGCACCAGCATAGTGCGAGCATGCCGGCGGGAGACTTGGACGACATGCCGCCGCCACCGCCGCCCAAGAATGAGCAGTATGATCGACCCAAGACTTCGTCTGGCGAATCTGTCCTGCCGGAGTTGAAATTGAGAACGCGAAAGTCGGCCTACGAAATCAGCCAGGGCGTTAGCAGGACATATACCACCAAGACTAATGTCACGAATGCCTCAACTGGAAACCAGAGCAACACTAGCTCCTCGACGCAAAGCAGCGGTAGGACTCTATGGAGCGGACAATCAGCTAGTGGGTTCAGCTCGACGAGTGCAGGAAGCTTCGCTCGCACGAGCCAGCGTGCTCAGAGCGCTCTTGGTATGCGCGAGATTGATATTGAACGGCCAGAGACGCCGTTTACGGGCGTCACCTATCACAGCAGCCATGCCAGCAACGCGGTCGGCCCTGCACGACCGGCATCGCAAGCCGGGTTCCAGGATGACTTGAATGCGGGACTAGGAGGCCTTGTGCACCCCAAGGCACCAAAACGAAACATCTTCAAGAAGATCTTCGAGTCTGCTAAAACCGGCGTGGCCAGCAATCGCAATAGCATCGCTGCTGGATCCGGTTCCGGCATGGCGTCTGCGAGATCTTCGCCATTTACCCGATCGCTTGCTCAAGGCTCTTCTCCAATGTCGTCGAGCATGGTGGCAATAAGCGGACCCCCTTCTGGACGTGATACTGCCCGAGAGATGGGCATGGGTACCGGTGTCGATTGGGTACAAGTTCGACGGGATGTCAATCGGTCGAATTCGCTGAGCAAGATTGAGCGAAACGAACGGAGGGATCGCTGTCAGATGATGGACCATCCTGCACTCAACCCCGTGGACGAAATGTATGAAAGCATCGAAGGTGATGAAGGCGCCAACGGAATGCCAGTTGCCGACCCCTTGAATTATCTGGCCATCAACCTGAGCCAGGTCGACAAGAATTCGCGCTTCATCAGCGAGCCGCCACCAATGACAACGGCGATAACTCTGGCGACAACACATGTCTGTCGCCCCTATCGAAGCGACGTGCAGCGGCTGCGCGCCATATTCACCTGGGTCGCGGAGAAGATTTGTTGGGAGGAGGACTTTGAGGGAGAGATTGACACCCGACGGGTGATTCAAACCAAGCGCGGCTGTGCCGAGGAGTACGCAGTCCTGGTGATGGAGATGTGTACCGCCGTCGGGCTCCAGTGTGAGGTGGTACGGGGTTATCTCAAGACTCCAGGTGACGTGCCAGATCTCAACATGGTGCCCCGGTCGAACCACTGGTGGAATGCCGTCGTTGTCGACAGCGAATGGCGCATAATGGATTGCTGCCTGGCGAGCCCATCAAACCCGAAGCGTGGCCGTTACTCGAGCGCGAATGGTTCGACGGCGGACTCGTGGTGGTTCCTGGCTAGACCAACGGAGGTTTGCTGGACGCACGTCCCTGAGCATCACGACCAACAACACATTGTGCCACCAGTGGCGCACGAAACGCTGTTGAATTTGCCATGCACCTGTCCGGTCTTTTTCCGCAACAGAATCGAGATGGTCGACTACAACACGTCTTCGACTAGGATCGAGGATTTGGAAATGGTGCACATCAAGTTCAACGTACCCGCAGATGTCGAGATCGCTGCCGAGGTGGAGGCCCGTGCCTACTCGAGGGACATGGACGGAGATGTGTTTGAGAGCGGTGACGTGGTCAAGAAGAGAGCATTGGCTCAGGCCGAATGGTTCAACGGCATCAAACGATATACGGTAAAGGCGCTGCTGCCAGGGGACGAGGGCCAGGGGACGTTGAAGATCTACGCTGGGAAGAGAGGCCTGATGCACAGCATCAAGGACATACCGCACCCGCTTGCATTTGCGCTGCCCATCGTCCACACTGGGGAGAACCCGCCGTACGAGTTCGTGACGAGACACCCGACGCCCCACGCGCAACGGAACGACATTTACGTCGTCCAGCCGCAGTGTCAACGTCTGGTGCTCAACAACACGTTCGTGTTCGCCATCAGACAACACCCCAGCTCACTCTCCAGCGGACCACACTCGGCTCTGACGCCGTCGTCGAATCCGGCAGCGACGAGTCCTGTCCCGTTCGCACGACCCAGTTCGGCCATGAGCATGAACGCCTTCAGTGTCAGCGGCTCAAACCCAAGCTCGGCCAGCGGGACGGTTGCCGGAAAGAAGCCGGCCAAGCTGGCCATTCAAACGCCTGGGGGGAAGATTCTCCGTCTTATGAGGAAGGAGGAGCGCCGGGGCATCAGCGTCGGGGGCAAAGGGCTCAACATTGACGAGGACATGAGTGACGGAGGTACGTGGGAGACCATCATCAAGTGTTCGGAGAGAGGCCTCTGGCGGGGTCTGGTATTGGCAGACCGCACCGCGCGATGGTGCGTATTCGCCGAATGGGTATGCGTTGGATGAAGAAAGGGCAAAGGGAGTTGCCTGACCTTTTCGTGCCAATTCCAATCAACGGAACGGGTATGTACGGCGCTGGTATGGAGGATGGGCCTGGCGTTGCAGGGCGCACTGACTATACCACTGACGGGGCTTGCATGTACTCGTCCTCGTATGCTGCGGCGTTGGGGACCTTTTTTGTTTCGAACGGCTGTCATTTAGCCGCGGGCTGCGGGCTGCAAGATACAGGTCAAAGGTGTTTGGATGAGCCGTTGTAAAAATGTACATAAGAGAGAGCATAGCGTCGCTGAGGCGGGAGATGCTTGAATGGACGAGTATATAAACTGGCAAGTAAGATAAGTCAACTCTCAAGTCAACCTGGATCTGATGTCGCATCGAAAGCGGCGGCTCCAGTGGAGAGGCGCGCGGCTGGTCCATGTGATGTCTTGGGACGGCGGGCGTGGCTGCATTAGAAGCTGCTAACCCCTGTTGGGATAGATTGTCCACCGACATCGAACCGCCATCCCAACTTCTGCCTCCTCCCCCCCGCGACACGACCGAAACGAGACGCAGCTGCGCGCCAATGCCCGACGACTCGACCGCGACCACGGCAGCGACGATACCGACAGCGACGACGCGGGCCATGGAAGCATGAGCGAGCCGCCGTCGCGTTCTGACCCCCCCCAGCCTCGCGCAGCGGTCGCGGGCGTCTGATGCGGAGAAGGGTGACATGAGCTATCGAGGCACGCTGCCCTCGGGGCAGGCGGCCTTTCCAGGCCAGCAGGACCACCTGTACGGCGCCCAGGCCGGCTATCAGGGCCAGCAGCAGCAGCAGCAGCAGCAGCATGTTCAGCAGCAGGGCCAGGCGCAGCACCAACAACAGCATGGCCTGTACGCGAACGGCGGCGGCGGCGGACACGAGCAGTTCTTCGCGGCACAGCCGGTCCAGCAGCAGCAGCAGCAGCAGCAAGGGCAGCAGTACATGCATCCGAACCAGTACCAGATGTCGCAACAACAACAACAGCAGCAGCAGCAGCAGCAGCAGCAGATGCAACTCGAACAGCAGCGCCTGATGGCAGCGCGGTACGGCATCGGGCTGAACGGGTTCCAGGGCTTCGACGCGGGAAGCGCGAGGTTTGCGCCGATGCCCCAGCAGCCGCGATATAACAATGCCATGCCCCAGCAGATGCACTATCACCAGCAATCGTTCATGCCCTCGGGTGTGATGCCGCCGTCGCAGCAGGCTCTACAGCCCCCGCCGCCGATGCGACCGATGCAGCAGCAGCAACCACGGCAGCAGCAGATGTACCAGAGCCCTGTACCGTCTCCCCAGCATCACCACCAGCCCTCGCCCCAACTTCACCACCAACCCTCGCCTCAACTTCATCAACCCTCACCTCAACCCCGGCCGTCGTCAGCGCGCCCGCAGCAGCAGCCGCGCCCTCGGCCTCAGCAAAAACCAAAACCGCGCACACAGTATCAATCACCGACACCGCCGCAGCATCAGCAGCTGCGGCAGGCACCCGCACCGCAACCCCAACCGCAACCCCAACCAATACCACAACCAATACCACAACCAATACCACAACCAATACCACAACCACAGACGCCGATACCCGAACCTCTGCCGCCGGCACCAGAGCCGCAGCAAACAATCCCAGAACCAGAGCCACTCATACAGGAACCTCAATACCCTCCTCCACTGCAGGAAGAGATACACTTTGTGAATCCGCTAGACATCCTCCAGGCGCCGCCGCCCCTACCCATAAACATGGGTAGCACGCAGAGCTCGCTCACCCGACCGCCAGACCCATCGCCGACAGGGGACACCATTCATGTCAAGCTACTGCCGCCAAACTCAGTCAAGGCATCTCCCATCCAAACGCCTGCCATGATTAATCCTCCTCCCAAGAAGACAGAGCCGAAATCTGAAACCATCAGAGTCAAATCCAGCCCGCACTCTTCCGTCTCAAACTCCCCCGCACTCTCTGCACGCTCCCCGAGCATCGCAAAGAGGTCCCCTGCGATTCCGCCCAAGCCACGGCCTGTTAACACCGGGCCCATCATGGTTGCGATTGCGGAGGAATGTCTCGACAAGGCACGCTCCGCCGTGCACGACGTAGCCATGTTCCTGCACCCCGAGAGGGTCGACGACTATCAAAAGCTAATAGCCACGAGCTTGTCCTGTCTGGAGTCTACACTGCAGAATAGCCGTTTGTCACCGAGGGAAGAGGCGCGTGTGCGGTTAAGATACGCCGCTACTCTGCAGGAAGAGACGGAGAACCTGATGGAGGCAGAGATGGCGCTGGGCAAGGGCATAACCATCTGTGACAAGGTGGGTCAGGACACATCCTTTGCGAGTTCTCTGCTGACAATCTGCAGCACCGGTTGATTGATTTGAAATACTGCATGCAATACTTGATGTTGAAGGTGCTCTTCCAGCGGAACCACAAGGCTGCTCTCAAAGCCGTGGATAGCAACATCTCCGACTGCGAAACGTAAGAACCCCCCGGCTCCCCGGCTGCCTCAGGACAGGCTATTTGGGCCTCATACTGATCAACTCATATAGGTTCAAGCATGTTCAGTGGTACTATGCATTCCGGCTACTCAAAGCCACATTTTACGTGGAAATGGGCAACGCCTCAGATGCTGGCGCTCTCGACAACATCCGGGCTGTGCAAAACATCGCCAACACGAGAGGCGACAACGCATTGAGCGTCCTCGCATCAGTGTTGGAGGGCCTTACCCTTCTCAAGTCCTCCAAAGAAGATGGCAGCATCGAGCGCGTGCAAGCCTGCATCGCCCAAGCCGCCAAGTTCCAATTCGACCCCACGGTCCAGATCATGCAGCTCGACATCCTGACCCTCCTGCTCGACTTTGCATCGAGCTTGCACCACCAGAGCCCCGACAACACGGCGCAAAAGTTGCGCCTGCTGCAGACGAAGCTGGACGAGTGCGACGCCTGGAATAACGTCAAGGCCGAGTTCCTGATCCCGATTAAGAAGCAGCCATCGAATGCAAGGACGGTGAGCGACGACACGGCGGCGATTGTGAGGGCTGGCGAGGCGGACTCAGCGTTTGACTACATGGTCATGTCGTTTATGACCAAAATGGAGCTGCGCTCGCTGGTGTAAGTCTCACCTACGAATCGTCAAGTGATTCCTTCGATGCTGACACCTTGCTCCCAGGTTCACTTTCAGTGGCCTGGCGAACTTGCACAATCCGTCGTCGCAGGGCCGTCGGTCGACAGAGTTCTGGCGCGAGGGAATTAAGATTCTCGACAGCTGTACCTCTCTCCTCAACCCCAACCGAATCTTCAAGCCAAATGTCTAACATCTCACAGGGGACAAGTCAACCGCGGGAATACCGTACGGCCCACCCGTCTCGCTAACGATCGCCATCCGCCAACGAACCTGGCGGATCGAGGCGCAGGCTTACCTCAACGTCCTCCTCGGACTCGTTGCGGCAAGTCATCGTCAGTGGGAAACGGTCAAGCAGACCATGGCCAAGCTCGAAACACTCGTGACACCGACGACACAGCATGCAGTGAGATTGCTCTCTGTTTATCTAACTGGTGTCTACCACCAAGGCACCGGAGACCTCCAAGGTGCTCTTCGCATCTTCCTCGACAGCTGCTTCGCTATCCCCCGGGGATCTTCCGGCATCAAGGCTGGCCAGCGCGAGATCGCCCTGCTGGTCGGACTGAATCGACTGTGGATCATGCAACACCCATCCTGCCGAAACGATCAGGAGACGCACGACCTCATCGAACTGCTGCAGCCGCACTGCACCGACCACTGGAACATCGATCTCCGAACCGCCTGGCACAACGTCGCGGCGGCGTTGGAAACCGAACCGCCCCAGCAGCTCAACCAACAGAAGCAGCACATCCAGGCCGCCATGGCCGGCTCCAAAATCACCAACAACATCCTCGGAGCGGCCGTGACGCTGTGCATAATGCGGAGCCGGTTCTTCGAGAACGTAATTGGCGAGCAGGCGCTCAAGAGCGCCCGTGCAGCGTCGAAGCAGGCGCAGCGGAGCGGCAACATCCTCTGGCAGAGCGTGGCGGACGGAATGCTTGCCCAGTCTTATGAAGTGCAGGGCCAGCGGGACGAGTCGCGACAGGAGTGGGAAAAGGCGACGAAAGAGGCGAGGGATGCATTTGCTGGGAGTTGATGAAGCACCGCCGTCCTTGCGTGATCCTTGTGAGTTTTTGGTGGACTTTATGTAATCGTTTTTTTATTGTTCCCAGCGAGACCAGGCGTTGTCATGGCCAAACCAGGGGGGAGGGGAAACTGGCTGGCTATATCTCTCGAGATTCGGGCACACATGGGCACGTGTATGATACCTGACCATGTATGGTCACCAGCCATGTTTGGCTTTTTTAACGTGTGAATAAATGAGAATTTCACGATCAACCGTCTGCTGAATGCGGTGTGAGACGACTTACTTCGAACATGGCCTCTCTGTAGTTTGTTTAGCAAAGCGTGCGGCGTGCTCGCCGCAGTCTGAAGTCGGAATGGCGCCTCCGGATAGCCGTCGTTCGGGACTGATGATGGCCTTAACGACGCGGATACCCTGGCGGAGGCTGGAAACCGGGAGGCGGCTGGAAGCCTGGGGGCATTCCTGGAGGAGTACCAGCAGCGCCAAGCGGGGGACCAGGGAACACAGGCGGCGGCGGGCCGGCGGGGAAGCCCTGCTGGGCTGGCGATCCACTGGGAGGATGGAAGCCGCCCGGGTGGTAGTCGGCTGGGTTGGTATAGCCGGCCTGGCTCTGAGGGGGCCGCGCGGGTAGACCCGTAGGCGCGATAGGCGGGGGAGCAGATCCGCGGCCGGCACCGACAGGAGGGGGAGGATAGCCGGCGACGTTGTAGGGCGGCGGCCCAGCACGGTGGGGGGGGGGCGTGAAGTTGTTGTGCATGGGCATACCGTGAGGGGGAGCCCCTGCGGGCAGCATACCGGCGTTCATGGCAGAGGGGTCGAAGCCAGCCGGGTTGGGCTGCGCAGGCGCCGGCGCCGGGCCAGCACCGGGCTGCTGCAAGAAGGCCTGCGGGATGGGCTGCGCCTCGGGGACGATGTTTCGCGCCTTGGCCTGCGCGGCCAGCTGCCGCTCGGCCTCGTCGCCGTGGCGCTCGCCGCGACCGTCCTTCTTGAAGGCGTACTGGACCGACACCTCCTTGCTGAGGATGTACTGGCCGTTGAGGTTGTTGATGGCCTGGTCGCTGCTCTCGAAGTCGGCGAAGCTGACGAAGCCGAAGCCCTTGCTGTTGCCGCTCTCGTCCCGGGCGACCTTGGGCAGGCACAGCAGCGGGCCGAAGCGGCTGAAGGTGTCGTAGAGGATCTTCTCGTCGACGAGGTGGTCGATGTTGCCGACGAAGAGCTCGGCGCCGACGTCGGCGCCCTTTTGCTTGTCGGCGCTGGCCTTGTTGACGCGCAGGGGCTTGCCGTAGAGCTTGATGCCGTTCATGACCTGCGCGGCGTACTCGGCGTCCTGGGGCCCGCGGAACTCGACGAAGCCGAAGCCCTGGTGGCTCTGGGTGACGCGATCGCGGGGCATGTGGATGTTGTGGATGGGGCCCATCTGCAGCATGATCTCGTAGACCGTGGCCGTGGTGGCGCGCTCGTCGATGTTGCCGATGTAGACGGTCGCCTCCTTGTCCTGCTCCCTGCGGGAGGTGTTAGCCACGGGGGTCGACGCAGTCGGGGGGGGGAGGGGTCGCACCAATGCCGGTTTTGCGCCATGCTGGCGGGTGGACGCGGGCGCGAAGCCTGTGCGTGTTGTAGAAGAGAGCGAGCTGCGGCGAAGGGGAAGAGGCGGGAGGAGGGCGGTGGTGCGCGAGAGATTGTTTGTATGGGAGGTTGGCAGCTCGAGAGAGAGCTCGCCCGAAATTTTGGATGCAGTCGGAGTTGGCAGTATGGCGGCAGCACTCGGCCGGGGTAGATCTGCCGAAGTTGTTCCGGCGCGGCTGTTGGCGGGAATCTTTTCGACGACCGCAATTTTCTAGAGGTCCATCATCCAGCACCACCAGACGACCGCCATCTCCCACCTGCAGCCCACGAGTCGCCGCGTACGCTTGCCGCGCCTCCGAATCCGCTCTCCCGCACGAGGCTCACTCCACAGACCGTCCGTCCCGACACCTCCAGAGCCGTCTGCTCCCAGCCGCCGCCATGTTCGCCCTGTCGGAAGAGTCCAAGGTTCGCGCGAAGCGGGTGCCAACGCTGCCCGGGGACGCCGCTGACGGGTGAAACACAGGAGCGCATTGCCAAGCTGATTGACGTTTCCCGCGTCGCCATTCACTAGTACGGCCCTCTGCGGAGCAACGCCGTCGATGCTGTTGCTGACGAGTCCTGCAGTGGCTACCTGCCCCTGATCCTCTACCTCGGTATGCTTCCTCGACGGACAGGCGAGCGCCGGGGAGCCCAGCACAGAACTGACTCCCGCAGGTTACACCCGCAGCGACCCCCGACCCTCCATCATCCGGTACGACCCTCCACCAGGTCCCGCGGCGTGACAGCAGCCGGCCCTTGAAGCCTCGATTACTGACGTCCCGCGCAGCCTCCTCTCTCCCCTCTCGTAGAGCGCCGAGCCTCCGGGGAAAAGGCGACGGCTCGTGTACATTACGCAGAAAGAACTTGGAAGACGGACAACAGGCACAAACGACCCGCATTCATGGCGCTGGGATCATGTGTGGTAATCAACGGGTGGGGGAAAGACGCCGGCTTCTGTGCCAGGAGAGATGTACCAACAAACACGCATGTCTAGATGAAGAAACCACACTCAAAACAACTGGCCGTCCCGTTTCCCTCTGCAGATTTTGACAGCCGCTCCTTTCTGTGACTGAAAATTGGCTCTCCGCGGTCTTGTCCGACCATCGGCCTGACGTAGCTCCGTAGCTGGCCGAGCTTCGTCCAAGCTCCAGAAAAAAAAAGTCGCCAACACCACCACCACCAACTTCCTCATCCTCACCACCACCACCGACGATGTGACAGGGCGCGGCGCGGGATCCCCTCTCAACTATATGCCCCCAAACAGCCATGCGGGCCTCTCTCCCGCCCTCGTCGAGTCCGTCGCCGGCCTCAGCGCCGGTACGGTTGCGACTCTAGTCGTCCACCCGCTCGACATCGTCAAGACACGCATGCAGAGTGCGCGGCCCCCTCCTCGCCTCTCGAGTCCCCTTTCGCGAGATACGAGTGCTGATGGAAAGTCCCAGTCTACAGGAGCACCGGCCCTACCGCCGCCTCCCGCCCGACGACCGTCGCGCTGCTCCGCTCCCTCTCCGCCAACGAGCGGCCCCTCGCCTCGCTGTACCGCGGCCTGACGCCCAACCTCGTCGGCAACGCCAGCAGCTGGGCCTCGTTCTTCTTCTTCAAGTCACGCTTCGAGCGCGCGCTCGCCGCGGCGCGGGGCCGCGCGCGGCCCTCGGCCGGCGACTACTTCCTGTCGAGCGCGCTCGCCGGCGCCGCCACGTCGGCGCTCACCAACCCCGTGTGGGTGCTCAAGACGCGCATGCTGTCGTCGGACCGCGGCGCCGCAGGGGCCTACCCGTCGATGCTCGCCGGCGCACGCACCATCTACACGACCGAGGGCCTGCGCGGCTTCTACCGCGGCCTCGGCGTCTCCCTGCTCGGCGTGTCGCACGGCGCCGTGCAGTTCGCCGTGTACGAGCCCGCCAAGCGCGTCTACTTTGCGCGCCGGAGCGCGGGCGGCGTCGACGACGGCCGCCTCACCACCGAGGCCACCGTCGTGCTGTCGAGCGTCGCGAAGCTCGTCGCCGGCGCCGTCACCTACCCCTACCAGGTGCTGCGCAGCCGCCTGCAAAACTACCGCGCCGACGAGCGCTTCGGGCGCGGGTTCGTGGGCGTCGTGACGAGGACGTGGCGCGAGGAGGGCCTGGTCGGCTTCTACCGCGGGCTGGTGCCGGGCGTGGTGAGGGTGATGCCGGCGACGTGGGTGACGTTTTTGGTGTATGAGAACGTCAAGTACTACCTGCCGCGGTGGATGGCTTGACTTCGAGCCTATGGCTTGATGTCCGGATGTACCGACGTTCGCACGACAAGACACTTTGATTCTACTACAGGGTAGGACGCATCACGAACTCAGACGCGACGCCATTGTACGTAATGGACGGGACGGTGTCGTGGCAGCTCGTTTCGTTTCATGTGTCGAATAGTCTGTATCCAGTTCAAGACAGGGAGGTGCTGTCCTGGAAGAATAGAAAGACTGGTCGCCGGGCAAACTCTTGCCATGGAGTTATCTAGCATCAGGCCCCTCGCCATCTACACAACCATGTGAACGTATCCCAACTCTTCCCATTAGTTGCCAGCAACATATTGCAAGATGCTGCCAACCATTATTGTAAGAGCAGAGATACCTACATGGTCATCGCCGCGTCTATCAGTGCCATACACGTCTCGCTCCGCAACCAACACCCGCGCGCACAGAGGAGAACAGCTACGAACACATACCGCAGGAAACGCACCTCACGAACAGCATTACACGTCAGAACCACAGCAGACACCTGACATGGCAGTACAGTAATCATAAAAAGCATCTCGTCATCTGTTCATCAGACACCCCGCAGTCAGGCCAGGTTACACATGCACTTGCTCACGAGAGCAGCCACCGCCAAAGGCACGTCCTTGACAGCAAATCCTACAATTGACGATAAGGTTCCGGCATGACCATAGCTGTGAATCGGTGAGTCCGAGGCCCAAGTGGACGGCCTATGGGCAAGTATTGTGAGTGTTTGGCTGGAGCGCGGGGCGTAGGAGCTGAGCAGTGAATACAGGCCGAAGCGGTGTGCGCCGGGGACAATTGGCGATTTGGATCCGATACAAGAAAATGCCTGCATCATATGAGACTTTCACCGAAGGCAAGTCACTCGACATGGTGCGCTCAAGTGCCACGGCCCTCCGTCCGGCTTGCCGTTGAACCCATCAACATGACAACTCCATCGTCCTCCGATGCAGCTTGAGCCCGCGGTCATTACGGCCAAACTAAACTCGGGCAGCTGCGAAGTCTCAGCACACACACAGGTGATTTCAGGAAGCGTGGCGTGAGCCGCCCAAGCCGCCTGAGCAAGAGTGGCCAAGAGCGCATGCACAGCCAGGGCAACCCAATCTCCCACGACCGCCCGTCGCAGACAACAGCGCAGGGGCAAGACGAGCCGCTCGAGACGGCAACCGTCAGTGCGAAACGGCGTGCTCGCATCGCAGCGCAGCTTGCTGCTCGGGGCGAGCCCACGGCCTCCTATCCCGAGGCCGTCGTCGTCGAGATGGATGCCGAGAGCAGTGGGAGGGAGTCTGCCGTCAAGGCGTCAGCGTCGTCATGGCTAGCACGGATCGTCAGGGTTCGGAGGGTCCGGATCGAGACTCTCGATCGGAAGCACAAAGTCCAGGGTCGTAGAATCTCGTCACACGGAGCTGGGGTAGGCTGCCTGGAAAGTGATGAGAGGAGACGGGCGAGAAGGGGCAACAACTAAGCCGTACAAGGGCCAAAGCCGATTGTGACCAGAAGTTGGCAAATTGGATACGTCGGTGGGATGTTGATGGGATCGGAGCTTCTGTTTCCGAGACAGCCGTACAATACGGACTTTTTATTAGGAAACGTGAGAGTGACTAATAGGGCCGAGAGAGGCGACCTGAGATCTGACGGATGGATAGTGCCCTCGGGCGGCAGCGGACGTGCACAGGCGCACTAATACACTACGAGTCTAACATGGTGCCTGGATCCAGACAGCAAGCCGTACCTGAGCGGGAGCGCCCTCGTACGCGTAAGGCAGCGTAGTGTGGTTCGGTAGTCGTAGGAGTGTCCCCTCTGGAGGCTTGAACGGTGGAAGCACGCTCAGACGGCGCGGGATGTGAGGTCGGCGATCCTCGTATGCGGGTGCATGTATGTCTAAGTACACCACCAACGACGGGACGACGGGACGAAGTGGCATCGCCAGGCCCTGCAGGGCGCGGTCGCGGATGGGGTGCATGTGATGGATTCAGATTCCCGACGAGGTCGCCGATGAGGACTCGATTGTCCCAAGAGGGGTTGATGCAAGCTGAAAGAAGTCATAGCAGAGAGCGGACGACGCAGGAGTGGCTTTGCTAGATGAGAACGAGGAGGGGAGCCACATCGTCTGGCGCATGTGAGAGTTGACGAGTCCGTTTGCCCGCACGCTCGCTAGCACGGCATGGCTCGTCTCTGTCAGGTTGCCCGACGACGAGGCAATGGCACGGAGAGCTGGTGGTAGGAGAAAGGGGAGACGGAGAAAAGAAGCTTGGGTCGCGCCGCAGTGTACGAGTACTCGTATTGTCGCGGTCGTGAGGCTGGGGATGATCGTTCCCAAGACGGCAAGCTTGCGGGGGGGGAGACAGCAGAGGTGTCAGTGTCGCGGCGATCGGCTGCGATGGGAGCAGGACGGACAGGGGTCCGGAGGAGATGGAGCGAGATCAGATCAAGCGAGGGATGAAGGCTACCAGACGCGAGTCCCGTTCGGGGCTGGACGCGGGCAGAGTGGCTGCATGTGTGAGGCAACGAGACAATTTCGAGCGAGCCGTGGCCCAAGAGGGGAGGATGGACAGGCGGTGGGAGGGGGCGTGGGAGGCAGACGGACGGCGGCGGATGATGGATGGACGGATGGGTGGACGGCCTATCCCATCCAAGGTCGGGCGAGGGAGGTGAGGGAGAGACTCGACGCGGAGCCGGGACGGCGTCCGACGCCCAGCCCGTACCTGCGGCAAGACAAAGGAAGCACCGCGGCGCCGGCGTGGTAGCAGCAGAGGGGAGCGGCGCGCGCCTGCTGCGTGTCCCGGGCTGGCTCCGTGTCGGGCGCTGGGCTCGAGCCAGCGATGGAAGTGAAGGCGTCGTCGTCGTCGCTGCGGATTCGTGCGGTGCGGTGCGGTGCGGTGCGGTGCCAGGCTGCAGCGGTTGATGTCGAGTCCAGAGGAGCGCGCTGATGTCGTCGGGTCGGGCAGCCGGGGTCTTCTGCCCCGCGACGCCGCAGCCTCAGGCACAGCTCTGGAGGGGCCGGCGATTCCCAGCTGAGAAACTCCAACAAGCTGCTGCACCCACTCCGCCGCGAGTGTAGATCGTCCACTCGCATCCGTCGCCCGCTGCATTCCCCCAAGGCTAAAATCTCTCGCGCGCCGGGGCCGCCGGGCGCGACCCGATCCGACCCTGCGTGTAAGTCGCAAGCAAACCCGGCCCGCGCCCGGAGCCGCCATCTGTGCCGCCATCTGTGCCGCCGCAGCTGCGAGTCGGTGTTTGGCGTCCTGCCGCTGACCCCGCGGCGAGCCTCGAAGCCGCCGCCAACAGAAACAGCGCGTTGTTGCTACACGCACCCTCCGCTCTGCCTCTGGTCCGTTGCAAACTCGTGGCTCGAGCAGCGTGCCCCGTGGCTACGAGCGCGCCTCGGGGCGGCTGCTGAAGGCGCACGGCCGTCAACAAATCCACTCCCACGCATCCTGTCAAACGGCGCCAGCCCGCAAACGAGCCCCTTTGGCCGTTTGGCGTGCCCGTGTTTCTTCTTGTCCCCTTCCCCGCTGCATGACATGGCTTGAGGGCTTCGGGGGGAGCGAGGGAGGCCCGTGCTGCGCTGCGGCTGCGGCTGCGGCCGGCCCTGAGCCGTGGATGGTTCCTACAGCATGCGATCGCTGCTGCGGCCACCGACGACGACGACGCCCCGCGCGCTTGCGGTGTGCGCATGCGAGAGGCAGGAGGCGCACTGGCGAGATGGGCATTGCTTTGTCTCATGCACAACTCGTGCGGTGCGACGTCAAGGCGCTGCTGGGGCCAACGCACGCACGCGCACACGCACGCACGCGCTGTCGCCCGGCATCGTGGAATGCCGCCGCCGTGCGATGCCGCAGAGTCTGTAGCGGATGCAGGCACGAGACAGCACGAGACCGGCCGCTGGCTCGTGTCGGTGTGCAGGGATGCCGACAGCGCTGGTAATGCCATTAGATTGGTAGATGCACGCGAGTTCGACGACGACACATCTCTGCCCACGCCGTCGACCAACAACACGTCTTCTGGTCAGGGCCCAAGTCCGCGGATTGACGCCTTACACGTCAGATTCCGTCGCCGTCGTCAGGGCCATCTCGGCGAACAGAACAACCTCCGATGGCCCCTGGTCGAGCCCCTGCTGCGCCCGTCCAGCCGGCCCCTCATCCCCTCCTCCGCGGCCGATGAGGCGCTCCCTAGTCCGCTCCCCCCCACGCCCGGCCCAGAGAAATCGGTCAAAGTAAGGCGAGCCGATTGCGGGCGCGATATGGCACTGCTCGAATCGAATTCATGCCTTCGTCAATCTTGCCCCTGGTGGCCCCCCCCCCCTCCAGCCCTGGCGGCCCCTCCAGGCTGCCGCCGGGCGCTGGTTCATCCGTTGTGTAGGCGAGATGATGGATGTCTGTCAGGTGTAAGCCACGGCAGAGACGCCGGGGATCTCCTCCCGCGCACGCCCGTTTGACGGCTTGTAAAATCTCTGCGCCACTCTCGAAATACATACCTGCCCGTTTACTCCGTATTCGTGTATGGATGCCTACGCAACGCCGTCGTTGTCCAAGCTCGAGGGCACGCGCCCGTCACGATACCACTGCCCGTAGCCGTGGACCCTGCGTCTCAGTCCGTGAGACAGCATCCCGAACGATGGCGCCAGCGCGCCGTTGTAAGACCCGTTGCGGTGCTACCAATGGTAGCAGTCATGTCGTGCATCCGGGGCTCCGTTCGTTGCTGTTCGTAGCTTTGTCCGCCATCACGGTCCCTAGGGGAAGCGAGCGACTGGCCCTGCCGTGCGGAAGAGGCAGCTTCGTGACCGTATCCCGCCTTGGGTTGACACCCACCCCCCGAGCTGACACGTCCCCCTTCCTCTCGCTTACGAGTACGGAGTATGCGAAGATGTGTGCCAAGGCGGTCGTGATAATATCAAACTCCACACCGATGTTGCGGCGGTCCCGTGCCCGTCCGGCGCGGCTTGTAATGACGGAACCGGGGAGGCATGCGGCAAGGAAGCTCTGACAATATGCACCTCGAACTTCATCCATGCTTCCGCTTGACTGTTGTCAACCAGGTACCCGGGTTACACTCGCGCTCCAAACGGGCAAAGCCACAGCCAACCACACTAAGCCACCGTCGCCGACTTCGCCCAAACTCTCGGGACAGGCTCAATCCAGCTCATCTTATTAGTGGTGGTATGTAGCCGTCAATCGTCGGGACCAGGGCCCTGGCCGCGGCGTCCCGACTTTCCTGCCCCCCTGTCCCGCTGGAGTGGCTTGCCGGTCGCATCTCACTTCTCTCGGGATTCAGCCAAGTGCCCTTGGTCCCCGGCGACCGACTGGGCTACCCTGGACCCGCCTCGGGATGATAGACATTGGCGAATGCGATTCCCGCCCGGGCCCCAAGCCTGGGGACAGTGACGGCCGTAGCCTGCAGCGGCAGTCGAGGGCTGCCCAACCTTGTCTGCTGGGCCTGATTCATCCTGCGCCCAGAGTTGACAGGGCCAAAAACGGGCCTGCCGTCCTCTTCTGGTTTCTGTCACATCTCGCCTGCGTCCAAACTTTTCACCTCTCCCTCCCCCCAGTGTCCGCGCATTCGAAACTCGAGTATCCGTACTCGTATTATGCTATAGCTGTGGTTATAATATTGGGGCACGCAGTATTCAGGTTCACCTGGGACGCGCTTCATGTTGGATGGGCCCCTGCGATTGTGTTGCACACTCTCTTACCCGCAAGCTGGCCTGGCCTCATCACAGCTGTTGGCGAGGAGTTGGCCGCATGTCCAAGCAATGTGACAGCCGATAGCTGCCAGCCGGCAACGCAAGGCTCTGATCAGAGTCTTCCGCCTGATCCATGTCTCCACCTGGAGCTGTCAGGCGATCATCCCACCCTTCCGTATCGTTCCTCCAGCTTCGTCACTTGAACCGGCTATAATGCGCCTCATGCTCCGTGGTTTGCGAACAAGGCATCGGCTCACGACGGCTGGAAGCAAGGTCCATTTCCCCAACTCTGCCCACCAGATCAAGCCGCCGAGCAAGCCGTCGTCAACAGCTCCCTCGCTTGACAGTGCCGGCAACCTCCCACTCACCGGGAAGCTGGAAATGTTGGTTGGATGAATCATTTCCCTCGGCAACACCCATGGGCCGTGATCGGATAATGCTCGATGGTTCTATGCCCGTGTGCCCCCCTCCGTGCCCACATTGTTCCACGCAATGTTCGGTGTTGGGTCTTCTGGCGCCACGAGAGCTGGAGCTCCAAGGTTGCATCCCGTACTGTGTTGCGGAGGTTTCTCTCGTGGCTGTGCGGGTTTCACCCATCTCTCTGCGAGTAGTATCACGGCACTTGCTTGAGTGTGACCTCAGTATATCGTCTGCCGTCAACACACTGTGAAGAGATTGCCGTTCCTCAGTCGTGGCCCGTGGACCGTGGCCTGTGGCCCGTGGACGTCAACCGCGTTGACTGTGATGACGGTGCTTGTGCCTGGACAGGGGACTTTGAGCCGCCAATGAAGACCAGGAATGATTTGAAATAGCTACCAATGGGCTAGCCCAGCAGTGCAGAGAGATCAACGACCAACAGCCTCCCAGCAAAGTGGTGGACAAGTGTGTGCGCTGGTGGTTGACCTGTGGGTGATACATCATATTTTGACCAGATGCTGGGAGGGTGTGCCTATCGGCTGAGACTGACTGTCGTAACGTCGCACAGAAGTAGACGCTCCGTAGCGGCTCGCTACGTAGTACAGCTTTGGTAACGTGTAGTGGTGGCAAAAGGCAGGGGTTCTAATAACAGCGATGTAGTGAGCCTGTATCGCAGTACTTCCATTGTAAGGAAGAGGCGTTCTAATTGGCCAGTAATCCATGTATACTTCTGTGCAGCCTTAAGACAGTTAAAGGGATGAGCCTAGCTCGTTGTGGTAGAAACTCATTGTTTTCTTCCCAGTGACGAGCCGAGGAAACAAGACAGTACTGCCAAGGAAGCTCTTCATTGCCCGCTCTGGGAGCTGCCGCGGCGAGCACCATTGATGAATAGTTCCGGGAGCTGAGACGCCGCCGCCGCCAGGACCCAGCCAGTTGGGATACGGCCGATTTTTTTCGGATGCCTCGTCTTCGGCCATCATCTCGGCCGATACAATGAGCTGATGGACTGAAGAAGCCTGTCAGTTATGAAGTGGAAGATGAGCAGATGGAGTGAGGGGGTCAGTGCCATCGCACTGGCAAGCAACCAATTATTATTAGTCGTACGTCGAGTTCACCGTGCCCCTCATCTCCGCAACATCAAACACGTCTACTCCGTACGGATAGTACAGTAGTACAATAGAGGCGGGGCCGGATCAGCCATGAGTTCGGCTACAACGGGCCGTACTCCAGCCGCAACTCGGTCTCAGCTTCAACCGAGTTGCTCAGAGTTGACATTTGTGGGGGAATAGGGTCGTTCAATGTTGTCATGCTCCGGAAAGAAGCTCTTTTTGGCGTGTTCCGATGCCTCGATGTGAGACAGGCCAGTTCCATTATCCGGGGAAAGTAGATCTTGTTGGCGGCTTCGAGCAATGTGAAAGGAGCCGTCCCCCAACGTTTGCCCCGCGCTGACAGTCGAACTCGTACCGCAGCATTATCCGCTTCGTGACCTGTGCTGGCCCCTGGCCAGCCATTGACGGGCGTCGCCAAGCTATCAGTCAAGATGAGGCGCACTGAACCCGAAAGCACCACTTGTCGGGACGCTCAAGTCCTAGCCGTCGCAGAGGCAGTTCAGGCGGGTTTGTTGTCGAGACGCACGGAAGGTGAGCGCCTTACGACCGCTAGATCTGCATCGCACGGGAGACCTTGGGCGGCGCATCCCTTGCATGATCTCGCGGGCGAACCTGTGGTTCGGCGGAGCACCACAGTCAAGGCCACAGTCCTGGTCCGGCTGAACTTCAATCAGATATCAGACCCAAGAGAGTCTTCTGGGAAAGATATTCGGTGACAACAGTGGTCCCCGCTGCATCCAACCGCCACTGTGTGCTGCAATCTTCCCTCACCCCCAGCTGGGTACATTCGAGGCCAGGGCATTAGATCTCTGATTGAATAATCCGAGATCCGTGATCCTGGTAACATAGCACGCTTGGGATCCCACCCCTGCCTGCCTCGCGTCCACCACCCCACGCTCTGCTCAGCCAGTACCGGGAACCTGGCAACTTGTGCCTGTGTGTCGAGAAAGCTGGGATGAACCGAGGTGACGGTGAAGCCGTGCGGGCAACCAGGGACGGGAAGGCGAGGATCCTATTGGCGCTCAGAAGTATCGCCGAGATTGCCGCGAGCGTTGTTGTCGCCATAAAGGAGATACTTGCAGTTTGTTGTAAAATCTCTTCGTTCAAGGTGAATTGCGGCTACCACGCATACAGTGCCGAACGGCAGAAGCTGGCTAGCTAGTTGTAGAGCGGCTACGAAGTAAGCCACGCCAATCTGCCCCCTCACCTCACGAGAGAGACGCCGTTTGACTGTAGCTTCCGTAGGTAGGGCAGCGCAAATCGTCTCACCTGAGTATGAGTGAGAGAAGAAACCTAGGCCAAATGGGGAATCAGGTCGCGGGGTCCTTTACTCGTAAGCGTCGTCCTTGATGGAAGACTGAGACTCGCTCTTCCAGATCCCAGGTGCTGGGTGTACGGGTATGTGGCCTGTGGCTCGGATTAGAACTACGAGTAGATGGCACGGTCCTGTACTTCGTATCCGTACTATTGATGTTCTGCCGCAACTCGCAAGACGTGACGCCATTCTCTCTTCGTAGAGGACTTCTGTGTCGCCAAGCCAAGCATGATAATACTCAGCCTCGCAATCTCTGGGAGCACCAGGGCTGCGGCTCTTCCCCTCCATCCAAGGCGGCCGATCTGCCGCCAGGCTGGTCGTAGCACGCTGACGGCCGCTTTGACATGATAGCCAGCAAGGGGGGGGCCTGGCAGAGCCCTGGCAAGATCAGACGCGGTGGCACTGGTCCCTGGAGCGGAACACGGATTGACCGGTTGCCAAGAAAAGCCGACGATGACAAGCGATTAGCGGGACCGCCTGGAAGATTGGAATACGATTAGAGCCATCACACGCGTACAGTAGGGCGTATCGTACCTTGGGTACATCGTACTGGAGCCCAGCAGCGGGAGCCAGAGGCGATGCGCAGGCCCTGTCGGGCATGGCAAGCGGGGAAACGACCTGGTGCAGGAAGCTGCCCCAGTTCTGATTCAGAGCGAAGGCACGGAGTAGTCCGTACAGTGCTTAGCTGTATGTACGTAACAGCTGCAGCTGACTCCAGCTGGCCGCGAATGGATGAGCCTTTGCGCGTACTCGTAGGCTGATAGGCTGGCGAGTTGACCGAGGTTGATGGAGATGTTGCTGGTAGTAGTGGCGGTGGTGGCGCGGAGAGCGAGACTCCGCACGGAGTGCCACCGGTCAAGCCGGTGCTGAATGTGCTATCTTGGGCTGGTTGGATGCAATGCAATGCCAGGTGCTTCGATTCGATTCGGTGTGTTTTGGGGGGGACGGAAGCGATGATGCTTGGGCGACGAGCTGGACAAGAGCTGGAGAATGCTGTCAGTCGGGCTTCGCTGCGCGAGAGCACCTCACCGTACTTGCAGCAGCTCATGGAAAGCGCAGCTCAGCAAGCGCAGCTCAGCAAGCGCAACCCAGGCAAGCGCAGCTCGTGGCACACAGACATGACGGAGGCCTGCAAGTGCAGGAGCTGCGGATGGCCGACAATTGGCTGCACCTCCCGCCAGGCGCTGGCGTCACTTCGCCCTACGAGCACAGCTTCAGCAGGGCACTGGCGCCACCCCGGCCTGCTAGTGCGGGCGCGGCAGCAAGCCTAGCTTAGCCGAAGCCCACCAAGAGATTTAGAGCTGCTGGGGCCTGGAAGGGCGGCCCCCAGGCTGCCCCTAATAGGACGACGCTGACCCTAGGACGACGCTGCGCCAACGCCCCGAGTCGGGCTCTACCCTCGCGCATGGGCACGGGCAACAATGGACCAACGTCACTCGTCACTCCAGCCTGTTGCACGGCCCGGGTCGTCGGATACTCCGTCGTACAGTGCCGGTACGGACCGCGTTTGCTCTAGGTACCGTCCAGGCACGCCCGCCCGCTCTGCAGCCTCCTACGAGTCCTGCGCTTCAGGTGCCCCGAAAGGAAACAAACCACACGGCTTTGGGCACATTGCAGCACCCCGGGCCGGGTTGGAGCCATCGTCGTTGGCGGCCGTGTCTCAAGGCCGGTCGGCCTGCATCTCCTGCGTCTGCGTCTCCGACTTGCTCAGCCTCGGCCCTGTGGCGATTCCGCGGAACCCCTACGAGTGCTACAAGTGGTCGATCCTGCGTCTGGCGGCCGTCTCTTGTGCTGTTTGCCAAATCAACGCAATGTCTTATTTCCTGGCCGAACCCGGTCCTTGCTGCCCAGACATACATATCGACCACACCGTTTGGAGTCGATGCAAGCTGACATGAAAACCGCTTTCCTGGACCGCGAGTATGATGAGCTGGCCTCGCAAGTATGTACAGGCCCAGCAAGAACGCCGCCGGTCGAATGTTCGTGCGCGCTGAGCCGCCCAGCATATCAACGGCAGCGGCCTTGATAGCGTCATGGGGCAGATGACAGGTCGGATGCGCCGCCTTCATCTAAAGCTCACGCAGCAGAGCTGTCCGTCATGCTCCAGCCCTCCACCGGCTGAACCCCTGGTAGTCCGGCTCCAGCCACAGGCCCTCTCCTCTTGGCCCTGCCCACCCCCTGGTCCCCTATCACCCTGCATCGACCCCGTCCTCATCCTGGCTGCGGCCTTGGGAGCGTCTGCTCGCACCCCCCGTCCGCGGGTGGGCGTGTGTGGTGGTGGGGGGGGGGGGGTTTGCTCTCCAGCGGCGTCCATCACAATGTACGGCCTA